>JXCR01008267.1:47395-82665 GCA_002079205.1 Phalaenopsis hybrid cultivar | reverse complement strand
AAGGTAATTTTGCAATTTCTTAGAAAATAAAAAAACCATCCTAAATTGTTTTCAAAACTATCATAATTCACTATATGTCTATTAATTTACTTTCCACTTATGGGATTTAAGTATTTCTTATACTTCAATTATTTTATCTAATTGATTTTTTATTTTAATTTTAATTTAAGGTAACTTTGTAATTTTACTAATTTGATTAGTTTTAATGTAAATTGTTATGCAAATTCAATCAAATTGTAGTGAGAGATTTTAATCAATAAGTTAAGTAACTCCAAACAATATATTGCACCAATAGGTCTTTCAAACTTTATAGAACTTCCAATTCATGACAATTTGGAAATTACATTAATACCCTTTACATATTTTTGTGATTTAATTGAAATATAATTAACTCATAAAGTTTCATTCATATCAATTTTAGTTAAAAGAAGTTTTAAATTGTAAATATAATATTTACACATCTACATTTCTTAAGAAAAATATTCAAAGTTACTGTCTAATTGAATAAGACTTTCACCCATTGACTAATTAATATTTCAGAAGATATTTTATAATTTTTCAAAATATATTTTAATTTCTAAAATTATGTATTTCAATAAATGTAGAATTACAAGAAAATATCAATTAAGGTATCAAGATTTTTTTTTTAATTTATGAGAAAATTAGAGAGGTATGATACAGTCAATAGGTTCAATGAGGTGCAATTTGATTTTATTTTAACTTATGTTTTGTATCCTATGTTTTTTTTTTTATCATTTAATGGCTTAAAAATTATTTTAATTTCTTCCTTAAACAGCTTCGACGTGTAGGCTTCCATCGACAGCCGCTTTCTACGTGTCACCTCCTAGTTGGTCGCCCATGATTGATTGTTGGATCCGTCGTAGGGTTTAAAACACAAACACACTAATAGAAAACGATATGAGCCATTCATTTTATTTAAATAAAATGGACAACAACAATTCATCTTCTCCAAATAAAGATGAAACAAAAACCATCCACACTAAAACCCATGGATCGCCCTCAATACTTAACGAAATCGAACGATTCAAAAACCAAAATAATTATCTCGAAGAACTCTACAGTCTTAAAGACATGATCTAAAATTTCAAAGGTTCATTTCACAAAGCTTGAAAATCGAACCAAAATATGCTTTGAATGAAATTACATTGATCCGGGAAGGGTCCTCTTGATCCAATCTTTTGAGTAGCTTCCAAAAGACCCAATTAAGCTCCTCACTTGGATTTGAAAACCGGCAAAGAACAGTAGGAATTAAGGAATCCCCATTTTCAGCCAAACTTCTTTTAATGGTGGAATTGGTGGGTTTAAGCTATGGAAAAACAATGAGAATGGTAGAGAAATGATATTGGGGAGCTAAGAGAAGTTCAGAAAGCAATTTGGCAGAATTTTACTATGGAAAATGAGGAGGCTCTTTTTTTGCTGAAAATGGAAGCATTTATAGATGATGGCAAGGGGTAGGGGTGTTGCTTCCATTATCTTGTTTCAAATGCTTTGGATTGCATAGGTGGAGTAGTCAAACCTTGGGGCCAATGAAGATGAACCATGTGAAAGGTCAAAAAAGGTGTGTCACCAATAAAAGTGCTCCAAGTTGGGTACCCTGCTTTGGAAGCTATAGAGTTGGCTTAGGAATGTTTGGATTAGCTCAAGTGAGCTGTTGGATTAGTTAGAACTAACTTAGGGAGGTTTTAAGGGGAGCCAATGAAGAATTGCCATATAGTTTGGAGGTTGAGCAAATTATTGGTCTCTTTGGATGAAGCTTCTAAAGTAGATTGAAAGGACAACAATGTAGCTTGTGGTAAGCTCCAAAATGTGTTTAAAATAAAGCTGAAATTATTGGAAAGTTCAGCAAAGAATGTGGCTTACATTTGAAATTGATGGGTTCTAATGAGCTAAAAAATGGGTTCAAAGGTGACTTGAGTTTAACTTGAATTTAAAGCAAATTTAAGGTGAGTTTGGCAAGCACAAATTTAGGTGCATTTAAATATGATTTGTGAACATTATGAAGCTTTCAAAAAATTATGTGTGGGTGTGTGGTGAGTGCAATTTTTATATTTTATATTTTATTTTTTTTATTATTATTTTTTAATTTGAAAATTAGTATATTATAAAAATTAGATAAGATTAGGTAGTGTTTATGAGTACTTTATGAATGTCTTAACAAATGGAGTTGATACTTAAAATTTTATTTTGAATTTAATTAAATTTAAAAGCATTTTTAAATAACAATTAGAAAATATTTTGAAAGATACCACTTTATTATATTTTTATATTTTTATTATATTTTATTAATAACTTTGATTATTGGATTTTTTTTTCCAATTTATGTTGATTTATTTATTTTTCTATGAATCTTTTATTTCTTTATTTCTTATTTTTTAAAGTTTTATGATTTTATTTTGATTTTTATTTTATTTAAAAAGATTTTTTATAATTTTCAAAATTTTTATTTCTTCATTTTAATTTATTGATTTATTTTGAAAATTAAGTTTTTTTTATTAATTTTGAAAATTTTATTTATGAATTTCAAAATTATTAATAATATTGGTTTTCATTTCATTTGATATAACAATTTTTAATGGTCTTCTATTTTATTTTTGAAAATTTGTAGAATTTTGGTGATTTTATTATTTCAATCATTTTATTAGAGGATAAGCCTCCATTTAGTCTAAGATGAACTTCATGGTTAAATAAGCTCTCCAAAAGCTAAAAGAGGAATTATCCAAAAGTAGTGGGAGTGAGTGAAGTGTTCCAAGAAAAGACCCTCCACCAAACCTAAATTTCTAGGGTCAAAAAAGATTTCCTATGTCATTTCAAACCTATAGGAACTCAACTAGAGCTTCAATAATTTGGCCTCAATCGAATCAGCTAAAGTTCCATGATTCAAGGTCAAATATATGAAACCTTAAAGAGTCATAAAGTCGCTACATTTTCAATTCGTATAAGTCCTAACACTAGTACTCTAGGAGAGCCTCAACGAAAATCCTAAGGGTAGATCCTAAGTTATAGAGAGAAAACAAAAGAACTCATAAAAATGTGTTTAACAAATAGGCCTCCAATAAGTGTGGGATATTGGACAATTATGCTGCACGTATTGGAATTAACTGAAACTATCAACATGATATAATGGAATGTTTAAGTAACAATACCTAGAACAAACAAAAAAAAGATTTTGAATTAAAGTGGAGTCAGATTTCCTACTAGGAATCCTATGCATAAGATCTCCAGGGAAGAGAGACTGGATTTGGATTTTGAATTTTGAATTTTGAATTTTAATTTTTATTTGACTATTTTTTAAATGGTCCTTTCATAAAATTATAAAGAGTTATCATCGAGAACTTTATTCTTGATGTCAAGAGAATATATTTGTTACGTTGGGAATGAAAGTAAAAAAACTTATAGCCAACCCAAAAAGAGAACATAAAATTTAGATTGAGAATGAATGTCAGGGTACTCACATCCAACTCAAGACTTGATCGAAGAAATATCTATCACATTGGGAAAGCAGGTCAGGATGCTTGTTATCTAACCCAAGAGGTGAACTAAGGAATCAGATTGAGAAGGAATGTAGGGGACCCATATCCAATTAAAGAGCTTATTGAAGAAATATTTGTCACATTGGGAAAGAAAGCCAGGAGACCTGTTGTATAGCCCAAGAGGTGAACAAAGTAATCAGCTTGAGAAGGAATGTCAGGAGACTCAAACCCATCTAAAGAGCTGATCGAAGAAATATTTGTCACAATAGGAAAAAAGCCAGGAGACTTGTTATCAAACCCAAGAGGTGAACGAAGGAAAGAACAATTATTCATAATAGAAAATAAAATTCTAATCTTTAAAATATAAGTTCTGTTAAAATTGTTAGGGATTAATTTCATTTCAGTAACTTTATTACAAGTTTGAGTTTAGATCCAGTTACAGACAATCATCATATCAGTGTTTCTAAGATCGAGATTTTATTTCTAAGATTCATTCTTTAAAACATCATGGTGCATAATATTTTTTAAATATGTTCCATTAATGGGGAGCATTTGCCTTTCACCTTGACAATCTACCAATTGGTAAGAACCTTTGGAGTAGACTTTCTCAACCCTTAACGATCCTTCCCAAGTCAGTTTGAATTTACTTCATATTTTGTGATGTGTTAGAATAGGTCATTTAAGAACGTGAACCAAGTCACCAATTTTAAACGACCTTGGGCAAACCAGTTTATCGTGGGCTTGGATCATATATTACTTGATGCAAATCCAAACCCTGTTGAGGTGGCATATGTTTTCTTTCAAGATTTTCCAATTCTTTAAGCTNTCTTTAAAACATCATGGTGCATAATATTTTTTAAATATGTTCCATTAATGGGGAGCATATGCCTTTCACCTTAGCAATCTACCAATTGGTAAGAACCTTTGGAGTAGACTTTCTCAACCATTAACGATCCTTCCCAAGTCAGTTTGAATTTACCTCATATTTTGTGATGTGTTAGAATAGGTCATCTAAGAACGTGAACCAAGTCACCAATTTTAAACTACCTTGGGCAAACCAGTTTATCGTGGGCTTGGATCATATATTTACTTGATACAAATCTAAACCCTGTTGAGGTGGCATATGTTTTCTTTCAAGATTTTCCAATTCTTTAAGCCAGAGTTTAGCATTTTCTTCAATAGTACTTTTATTTTTCACAACAATTCTGAGAGACGAGAGTTGTACTTCTAGGGCAAGCACAACCGCAAGCCCATAAACAAGAACATAAGGTGTGGACTGAGTGGGAGTCTGAATGTTGTTCTATAGGCCCATAAAGCTTCTAGTAACTGCTCATGTCATTTCCTTTTATTATTATCCAATATTTTATTCAATATTCGAACTAGAGTTTTGTTAAAAGATCCTTCCAAACCATTTTTCATTGGATAGTAAATTGTAGAATTTCTTCAATCTATGACATGTCGTCTAACAAAATTATTAATTTTCATATTCTTGAAAGTAAAGGTGTTGTCTGAAATAATTCTTCGTAGAAGACCAAACCGGTAAACAACTTGATTCTTGAAGAATTGCATAACATTATGTGCTTTCACTTCTCTTAATGGTATTGTTTTTACCCACTTTGAAAAATAATTTGTAGCAACGAGAATAAACTTGTGTTCTTTTGAAGATAGATGATCTATTAGACCCACTATATTTATGCCCTAACATTCAAATGACCATGATGAAATTGTCGGATGTTGTTCATTACAAGTTTGATGTATAACCACTCCATGTATTTGGCACTGATGATGTTTTTAGCAATTTTCATGCAGTCGGTCATCATTGTTGGCCAGTAGTATCATTGTCTTTTGATCTTCTTTTTCAATTTTGGATTTGACTGATGAGCACCACATAGTCCTGAATGCACTTATTTTATGATTTCCTGAGCTTCTAATCTATTCATACATCTCAACCACATGTGAATGATGAAGGATCTTCTGTTTAGAACATTATTTACTAAAGCATACGTTAATCTTTTTTTTATTTGATATGGTAATGACTAATCATCTGACAACTTTATTATTTACAAATAATCTATGAACGATTATCACTAGTCTCCTGTAGCCTCAGTAACTGCTACTAATGTTTCTTCCTTTCCTAATTTATGCAGAGTATTCATGTCCATTTGGGATAGAACTTGACGTCCTTGTGTTGTTATATCAATAAAGTCTTCATGTGGACATGTAAATTCTTTAGCGAGCTTAGTTAAAGCACCTTAAGAGAATTCTACCCCCTGAAATTCAGTACAATGTCACATAAGGAATTTGCTCTAACAACTTCATCGTATAACAAAAGTATTGTTCCAATTTGGGCTTCAAAATTTTATATTGTCCAGCAACTTGCTGGATAATTAATTGTGAGTCACTGTAAATATTAATATCAGTTATCCCCATTAATATAGTCAATTCCAATCCATTTATCAAATCTTCATATTTTTCTTTATTGTTCATACATGGCTGTATTAAAGGATAAAATTATTTTAACATTCCTTGCTTCGGTGTAATAAAAATTAGTCTGATCCCTGCCTTACTTGGCACTATCGTTTGTGATTTTTTGTCTTTTTGAGCTAATGATGTTCTTTCAAAATACATCTCCCAATGTTGGGCATTGGGATCTTCTAAATTCATTATCTACTTATCTGACAAGTCATTATTAAGGGGAGTGCGGCCGGTAAAAGGTGCATCGCGAAGAAATCTGCCAAAATTTGTCATTTTATGGAGCAAAAAGGTACAAAAGTTATATCAAATTGAAATAATATCATCGACCACCTTGTTAACCTACCAAAAATTATCGTTCATGTCATCAAATATTGCAACAGATTAAACTTCGAGATAAGGTTGACCTTATGAGGAAGCATATGATGTCTAAGCTTTTAAGCAACGAAAACCAAAGCAGATAATTTTTCGCAATAGGGGAATACTTCAACTCCATCGATATTAGATGACGACTTAAATAATAACGACCATATTTTTTATCTTCATCATTTACCTGAGCTAACAGGGTTCTAAGGGAGTCATCTAAAGCCGCGGTATAAAGTATCAACGGTCTACTCGGGACTGGGCTGCTAGTATAGGTGTCATTAAGCATTGTTTAATACTTTCTAAAGCATGTTGACATTTATCTTCCCAACTAAACTTGGCATCTTTCTTAGTTAACACAAAAAAAAGTCTGACATCTGCCTGACAAATTAGAAATAAAGCGTCTTAGATATGTCAGCTTCCCCTGAAAAGTTCGTAATTGCTTTAAGATCTTAGGGGGTGGCATTTTTAAGACAACTTTAATATTCTGAGGATCTATTTCAATTCTGTAGTGATGGAAAACAAATCTTAAAAACTTTCTATAGATGACACCGAATGTGCACTTTAGGAGATTCATTTCAAGATTAAATTATCGAACCGTTCAAAGACAATTCACAGATCACATAAGTGGTCATCTTTATGTTGCTTTTAATGATTAAATTGTCCACATAGAATTCAACCTGGTTGTGAATGAGTTCATTAAAAATTCTTGTCACCCAATCAGTGTTTTGAATGCTGTGAACTTTCATCTTATAGTGTCATTTTAAGTTGATTATATCCAGATGATTCATCCATAAAAGAAAAAATTGTACGAGACAATGTAATATCTACAATTAATTTCTAGAATCGGTAGCGGAAATTCATCATTTGGGCTTACTTTATTCAAATCTTGAAGTCGACACAAACTCGAATTTGATCATTCTTCTTTCTAACCAGCACCACACTAGCTAACTATGTTGGATGTTGCTATTCACAAATAAAATTACTGTCGATTAACTTCTTAACTGCAATTATGACTTTTGCAATTTCAAGACGCATTCTTCTAGGAGCTTGTTCGACAGTAATTGCTGTTTGATCTAATCCCAACTTATGAATTGCTTCTTCTGGAGCTAGTCCAGGCATCTCATCATAATTGCAAGCAAAACATTCTTTGAACTCTGACAATAATTTAATCATATATGTAGAATATTCTTCATTGAGTAGAGAACTAATAAAGGTTAGTATAGACTCTACTTTAGTTCCCAATTTAATCTCTTTTAGTTCATCGATTGTTGATTTGATCTGTTCTACGAATTCTGGTGGAGCGTCTTCTATCGTAGAATCTCTAAAGTTGTCCAAAGCCTCTAAACAATTCTCGTTCAGATCATTAGTAAAAACAAAAAAATTTCATATCATCAAGCGACCCTACTGTGCCAAATCTAATACCTTCTTTCGAGTTAAAAACTCGATTATTGTTGTACTAAAGTTCTTCAATGTGGTGTAATTTGTCTTTCAGCCAATGTTTACGCAGTACGCCACGTTGAACAAGTTTCTGAACACACGAAGAATACCATCCAACAAGCAATTCCATTAATTCAAAAGAAATATCTTCTTCTAGTTTTTCATTAGTCTCAAAACTAGAACAAGAAGAACCACAGTGAAATTTAATTGGATTTATAACCACACCATGTACTTCCTTGACCATCAAACCCTCAACTTTATGAGGATAAATCAGTGTTAGGACCAATGTTTGTACATAGTGGTTAATATTATCTTACATTGACCTATATTCACAAATTTCTTCATCTTCCAAAGAGAATTCGAACTGAGGCTACTTTTGATTTATTGTTGTTGCATTCTTCTTGACTTTTGCTTCCTCGGAACTATCTTCCAAGTCAATGCTGATAATTGGATTCGTCCATTCAACAACTTTATTTTTTCCTTCCTTGCCCTCATCCCCGACCTTGACCTCGAATGCGAGTTCTGGAAGAGTTTTCATCATCTTGTTGTAAAAGAGCAATAGAAGATTGTCGAACTAGAATTGGACGGACTTGGTTTTGTAAATTTTTTGGATTCTCTACTTTATTTGCTATAATATATATAGAGAAAATTGTCTTATTCGGGAGTGTAGTAAGTGGCATCCTCGTGAATACCCACTTTGTGTATTAAAAATGGTAGTAAATCTTCTATTCCTTCATGGCATTATTTTATTCATTGGTGTAAAGATGAAAGAACCATCCTATGAAAGAACCATCCTATGCTCATGAACTCATGGTTGACCCAAAAGGGCATTGAATGAAGTCTTAGAATCAATGATATGGAATTTCATAACTATTATTAAATCATCGATCTTCATCAAATAGTGTAATTAATTCAAGAGCTATTTCCCCTTTCTAGTTGAAACCTATGTATCTTGGTTTCAACCAAGCCTGGATCTAAGAATACGCACAGTGATGGTGATTCCAATGTGTTAAAAGGTACACAATATAATATTTCAGTTTATATTTACTTCTTATTTCAATTAATATTTACTTCTTATTTCACTCTGTTTACTCCCAATTAAAATTAATTCTCTTACTTCTTTCTCAGTCATTCCCTACCTCATAAAACATAACTAATCTTATCCTAAAATTGACTTCCATCCTCACGTAAAAGCTGCCGCATTTTTCACTTTGCTTTTACATTCTACACTTCTTCTATAAACTCTGATACTGACATTTTATTCTTTTGTTCTCTATTGGCCTTCTTGTTTACCAAATTTATCAAGCAAAAGATTGCCAGCCAAACCTACAAAAAGATACCCATCCACCAAAATCATGCTTCCCACCATAATTGAGAATCAACACAACAGAATATCACGAATTTTAAATAAATTCCCAAACCTTATAAATCAATCAAAAACGAAAAAAAAAGGAAAATAATAGATGACGAAAAAAAATTTACTGGAAAAATCAATCAAACAGTCCCGAGACCAAGATGACAAACCTATCAATGGTTGACATCCAACAATACCAATAAATCTTGGACTAATATGATGATCCCCGATTCCCACCGAAGAGGGCGAAGCACCACCGCCTCGGTATCTTCTCCTCTTGCGCCAATGCTTCTTTTACAATGGAGCTAAGTTAACAGAAGTCAGTCTTCCACCACAAGCGAAACAAGTCCGAGCTCTTGCAGGAGGTAAAAGGCAATCCTTAAGGCGGTCGCTTCGCCGAAAAAAGGAAATAGATAAAAGGGACCAGGTACAAACGAGCCGGATAATGGAGCTAGTGTTAACTCTCAAGCATCGTGCATGCGCTCGAATAGGACAGAGATCGAGCGAGGGAGTAGATGAAAACATAAGGGCACAAGAGGAAATCCCTATTGAACTTGCATCCAAGACGCGGACCACTGGGTCGGTCCCGTGGCCCCGTCTATTAAAAACCAAAAAACGACATTTTAGCATAATCTGGAGGAACACACGAACCAAACTCTACAACGGCATTTTCAAAATGTCGCTCGGGTGGATTAACTGCCCCAAACCGCTCCTTAGTCCTATGCTTTTCTTTTGAAGGTCAACATTATGCGACATAAAACATTGCAGGGCTCTTGACCCATCATATAAAATTTTCCTTAAATTCTAAGCGGTACTACTCTATCACACAATAGGCCCAAGGCATTCCTCCACTTCAACCATCCAACATGAATTCTAATAATAACATCCCCATCTATATCATAATCACTTTAAACATTAGACCCAAGATATCTAAAATGTTCACACCTTTTAATGATTTAATTATCAATAGTTACAGTTTTGTGATTAGATCTGTTATTAAAATTACATTCCATGCATTCAGTTTTAGTTCTACTCAAACAAAAGCCTTTAGACTCCAATGTAGACCTCCATAATCCAAGTTTTTCTTCAACTTTTTCTCTAATCTTATCCACAAGAAGGATATCAATAGCGAAAAACATACACCAAGGTACGTCCTCCTATAAATGCCTAGTAAAAGCATCCATAACTAAAACAAAAGGACATGAGCTTAAAGCTGATCTTTGATGTAATCCAACTGAAATAGGAAAATACTTGGTTAATTCTCCTCCTGATCAAACTAAGTAGGAGCTCTAATGTACATATCTTTAATGATACGAATAAGAAAATAACTAAAGGAAGTGTAAGATTATAGTTTTTAAGTAATAGTGGCATAATTAGAAAGCAAGCTAGCTGACTAATAAGGATAGCACCTGCTGCAATACTCAACCACACTGATGCCAACATATTCATTTATCATGGAATAAAGCCCAGCAATAGCAGCACCCAATAGCTTCACTAATTCGCAGATGACACAAGGTAATGGCAAAGAAGATCATCAAAATAGTACGGATTAAAAAGGATAACACGAATTTTTTGTTACAAAAACAACACAAGTACAGTAAACGTAACAATACGGATTAAAATTTTTTTGACTTAACATGGCTTTTGTTACGAAACTAACACAATGAACAGCAAAAGTATAGAAGATAACACACAAATTTACATGAAAATTCAAAATATTCACTACTGTTGCAGAAGATTATAAAATAGACAAGATTATAAAGTAGAGCAGTTAGGATTGCACGGCTGACCCCCTTCATATATACAAAAACCTCTCTCTCTATATATATATAGCCCAATCCCTCCACTACCAAGCACAATTTTCCAAAAAATGTTCNACAAGATTATAAAGTAGAGCAGTTAGGATTGCACGGCTGACCCCCTTCATATATACAAAAACCTCTCTCTCTCTATATATATATATAGCCCAATCCCTCCACTACCAAGCACAATTTTCCAAAAAAATGTTTACATAATTTTGGCTGCACTATATATGATGTACCGTGATCTTTTCGATTCAGGCCAAATAAAATTCAGGTCAAATTCTAACAGCTTTCATGATCACGAATATGGCTGTTAAAAAAGCTCATTGTCCCCGAACAACTCATGTTCTACTGGTTAAATGACTCATATTTGATTCATTCATTAAGCNTTTCATGATCACGAATATGGCTGTTAAAAAAGCTCATTGTCCCCGAACAACTCATGTTCTACTGGTTAAATGGCTCATATTTGATTCATTCATTAAGCAAATGAGCCAAACGAATATTTAGATGCAACTCAAANCCAATATCATTTCTCTACCATTCTCATTGTTTTTCCATAGCTTAAACCCACCAATTCCACCATTAAAAGAAGTTTGGCTGAAAATGGGGATTCCTTAATTCCTACTGTTCTTTGCCCGGTTTTCAAATCCAAGTGAGGAGCTTAATTGGGTCTTTTGGAAGCTACTCGAAAGATTGGATCAAGAAGACCTTTCCCGGATCAATGTAATTTTATTTCAAAGCATAATTTGGTTCGATTGTCAAGCTTTGTGCAATGAACTTTTGAAATTTTAGATCATGTCCTTAAGACTGTAGAGTTCTTCGAGATGATTATTTTGGTTTTTGAATCTTTCGATTTCGTTAAGTATTGAGGGAGATCGATGGTTTTTGTTTCATCTTTATTTGGAGAAGATGAATTGATGTTGTCCATTTTATTTAAATAAAATGAATGGCTCATATCGTTTTCTATTAGTGTGTTCGTGTTTTAAACCTTAAGACAGATCCAACAATCAATCATGGGCGACCAACTAGGAGGTGACATGCAGAAAGCGGTTGTCGATGGAAGCCTACACGTCGCAGCTGTTTAAGGAAGAAATTAAAATAATTTTTAAGCCATTAAATGATAAAAAAAAAGCATAGGATACCAAACATAAGCTAAAATAAAATGAAATTGCACCTCATTTGAACCTATTGACTGTATCATACCTCTCTAATTTTCTCATAAATTAAAAAAAAATCATGATACCTTAATTGATATTTTCTTGTAATTCTACATTTATTGAAATACATAATTTTAGAAATTAAAATATATTTTGAAAAGTTATGAAATATCTTCTGAAATATTAATTAGTCAATGGGTGAAATTCTTATTCAATTAGACAGTAACTTTGAATATTATATGATAGTTTATTAATTTTTCTTAAGAAATGTAGATTTGTAAATATTATATTTACACTTTAAAACTTCTTTTAACTAAAATTGATATGAATGAAACTTTATGAGTTAATTATATCTCAATTAAATCAAAAAAATATGTAAAGGGTATTAATGTAATTTCCAAATTGTCATGAATTGGAAGTTCTATAAAGTTTGAAAGACCTATTGGTGCAATATATTGTTTGGAGTTACTTAACTTATTGATTAAAATCTCTCACTACAATTTGATTGAATTTGCATAACAATTTACATTAAAACTAATCAAATTTGTAAAATTACAAAGTTACCTTAAGTTAATATTAAAATAAAAAATCAATTAGATAAAATTATTGAAGCATAAGAAATACTTAAATCCCATAAGTGGAAAGTAAATTAATAGACATATAGTGAATTATGATAGTTTTGAAAACAATTTAGGATGGTTTTGTTATTTTCTAAGAAATTGCAAAATTACCTTGATCACTTTAGAAACTTCAAATGAGTTATGGATAATTCAAATCTCTAAAACNCCATAAGTGGAAAGTAAATTAATAGACATATAGTGAATTATGATAGTTTTGAAAACAATTTAGGATGGTTTTTTTATTTTCTAAGAAATTGCAAAATTACCTTTATCACTTTAGAAACTTCAAATGAATTATGGATAAATCAAATCTCTAAAATTTAGCATGAAACTCTTAAATGTAACATAAATAACAAAACACTATAAAAAGTTATAAATTTAAAGTTGGTTTTTTGGTAGATTTGTAAGTTTTTTGAATTTACAAAAATACCCCAATTTCCTTTTTCACTCACTAAGTGAAAGAAATGGGGATAATGAGATCCAAATAATTGGATCAAAGTGTTAACCATATAAAGATAAGCCTTTAAAAAATAATTCCAACTTGTATAAAAGTGGTTAAAATATAAATAAGGTATTTACAAATATACCTTTCTTTGTAAATTTTGAATAACTATTTCTAGAGTACTAGAAATTGAACGTAGTCTTCATCCATAAGTAAATATGATTAAAAAAAACTTTAAAAATATAAAAATTACTTCAACTTAATAATTTTTCATAATTTTCTATTAACAAATTCACTATGAAATTCAATAATTTATATAAATTTTAAAATGAGCTTGAAAAAATTTGAGAAATTTTGATGTTGTTCGAAATCATATTCTAAACATCTCAGTAAGATTTCAAGTATTTTTGGAGGTCATTTTTTATTTATTATAAATCTTTCAATAAAAATAACCTAAAAATTGAAATAAATCTAAAAAAATCAAATAAAATTTAAAACTTTACAAAATTTTTATAGAAATTCTATCATGTCCAAAAATAATTTCACATCATTTTGAAGTCATTTGTATAAAAAATATTTACAACCCTAAATATTACAAAAAATTTCAACAAAACATTTCATAAAAATTCACAAAATAACTAAAAATTTTCTAAAAGTATAATAATTGAGTTTATAACGACCACATTCACTTTCCCAGGTGATTTATAAGATCATGCAAGCTCTAATAGTACTAAACTTCAATCTAAGTTTTCAAAAAGCATATGTCTAATTTAGAAATATATAAAAATATATGTCTTAAAAATAATAATAAAAGAAAACAAATAAAATTATAATAATCAATCCTTTATGTTTATGAAGACTTCTTGGATGATACAAACTATGGTTATTGACAAAAGTTTTTCGGTTTAAATAGGTTTAATCGCCTCTTTTGGCTAAGTAAATCCAAACTAATAGTAGTACCAACATGACATAACCAAGGGTTTTTTACCGAGGTTATATAAAAATAAAAAACAAAATTAGTTCTCATTAATCATTTCCATAATCATTTTCTTCCAAGATTGAGTACTAACATGAATTCGTTTTGCATGACTATTATAAGTAAATAGTAAGAACCTAAGATATGCATTTTAGGGCATGGTTTTTTTCATTGCTTAAGTCATTTCGTGGTGCTGCACTTATATCAACCATCAACCTCTTAGATATCCAGAAGAAGACAAAACATGAAATAAATGATGAAATTCAACTAAACCCTCGACAATATCTCATATGGTCGTGATTAATATAAGTCTTAACCCCTTAGGAATTTTTTCCGTTCATTTTTTTTTTTTTTAAAGGAGTCGCTAGCTTGCTGGTCATCATATACTTCCTTTATTCGAATAAATCTCCCTCTCGAATCAAATCAGCGATTTGAAGAGGAGAGGAACCGAATAAAAAAAGACATACAACAAAGATACAAACAAGAGAAAAAGTAAAATGTGGAGAGTCTACGTGCGATAAACCTCGCAAGGATAAGCCAAGTATGTCCGCCTAAACAAGATCGGACGGAGGCATCTTGAACCAATTTTCACGAAAGAAGTATCGACATAGACTACCCATAACTAGAGAGTCAGGTATATTTACATGTTCTAGGGTCATGAGCACTCCCATAGGAATGTGTTTCTACTAGTTAATTACATCTTGGGGGATACCCAAGAATGCTATCGATAAAAAGAGTTTCGCTTCATATTATCATAAACTTGGGGTATAGGTAATAAAAGGAAGGTTATTCCGTGTGGGAACAGTCCCGATGCTTCAAAGCTTACTCTAAGCCATCAGACAGAGTGTGAGTCTCTCACATCTCAAATGGGTTGCCGCTAATCAACACACAGGGCCCACGAAATAACCTAAATCATCTTGACGGGGATATNCCAAAAATAATTTCACATCATTTTGAAGTCATTTGAATAAAAAATATTTACAACCCTAAGTATTACAAAAAAATTTCAACAAAACAATTCATAAAAATTCACAAAATAACTAAAAAATTTCTAAAAGTATAATAATTGAGTTTATAAGAACCACATTCACTTTCCATGGTGATTTATAAGATCATGCAAGCTCTAATAGTATTAAACTTCAATATAAGTTTTCAAAAAACATATAAATATGTCTAATTTAGAAATATATAAAAATATATGCCTTAAAAATAATAATAAAAGAAAACAAATAAAATGATAATAATCAATCCTTTATGTTTATGAAGACTTCTTGGATGATACAAACCATGGTTATTGATAAAAGTTTTTCGATTTAAATAGGTTTAATCACCTCTTTAGGCTAAGTAAATCCAAAACTAATAGTAGTACCAACATGACAGAACCAAGGGATTTTTATCGAGGTTATATAAAAATAAAAACAAAATTAGTTCTCATTAATCATTTCCATAATCATTTTCTTATAATATTGAGTACTAACATGAATTCGTTTTGCAGGACTATTATAAGTAAATAGTAAGAACCTAGGATATGCATTTTAGGGCATGGTTTTTTTCATTGCTTTAGTCATTTCGTGGTGCTGCACTTATATCAACCATCAACCTCTTAGATATCTAGAAGAAGACAAAACATGAAATAAATGATGAAATTCAACTAAACCCTCAACATTATCTCAGATGGTCGTGATTAATATAATTCTTAACCCCTTAGGAATTCTTTCCGTTCGTTTTTCTCTTTTTTTTTAAAAGGAGTTGCCAGCTTGCTGGTCATCATATACTTCTTTTATTCGAATAAATCTCCCTCCCGAATCAAATCAGTGATTCGAAGAGGAGAGGAACCAAATAAAAAGGGACATACAACAAAGAGACAAACAAGAGAAAAAGTAAAATGTGGAGAGTCTGCGTGCGATAAACCTCGCAAGGATAAGCCAAGTATGTCCGCCCAAATAAGATCGGACGGAGACATCTTGAACCAATTTCCGTGAAAGAAGTATCTACATAGACTACCCATAACTAGAGAGTCAGTTATATTTACATGTTCTAGGGTCAAGAGCACTCCTAGAGGAACGTGTTTCTACTAGTTAATTACATCTTGGGGGATACTCAAGAATATTCTCGATAAAAGGAGTTTCGCTTCATATTATCATAAACCTAGGATATAGGTAATCAAAGGAAGGTTATTCCGTGTGGGAATAGTCCCGATGCTTTAAAGCTCGCGCTAAGCCATCGGGCAGAGTATGAGTCTCTCACATCTCAAATGGGTAGCCGCTAATCAACACACGGAGCCCACTGAATAACCTAAACCATCTTGACGGGGATATCCCAACACATCAAATCACGTCCAGGCCATAAGAGCAGAGAACAAATCATTGTATCCCGAATGGCCGACAACTCATCAATATCGGGTAGTCAAGGTGATATCAACGAAGTCAAAGATCGACAGGGCTCAAAGGGGCTCAACAAAAAGGAAGGTAGAGTGATCCTAAAAGGTAGAGGTAACTGGGTTGGGGTACCACAGACCTGTCATCCACAGCTACTAAGACCCTAAATCTACCTGGTCGTGAAGGTAATCGACCCAACACGTCGGGAGATCCCCGGTCAGCAATTCTTGAATTGTGTCGTCCACGAGAACCTCGGTAGCTCTAAGGTCAAAGGAAGGAAACTTTATTCTATGACTACAAGCTGGAGCTCCAAGCGGTGGGACTTATACCTGCCGAAGTTGCAAGGATGCCTCAAGAAAGAAGAGAAAGTGGAGGTTAATGTACAAAGCTAGAAACGCTCATAACAAAAGCACTTATACCCCGTCTGGGTCTAGGCGGACTAGACAACCACCTATATGAAGGTATGTTGGGCCAAGCAGGTTGGAGAAGTACAGGGACTCCTCCTCGGGACATGCAAATATAAATGCAGTTATCTAGAGCAGTCCTCAGTATTGTGGAGGCTCTATTAATATATGCAGGAAAGTAAATGTTGCAATTTTTAAATCCTGAATATTTTAATCATAAATTTTAATTATCTTGAATATTTTATTTAGGATTTTCTAGAAAATTTAGTATTTTAAGTCCTAAAGAGCCTAGGTTGTATTGTGAGATCCCAGATAAAACTCAGAAAGAAAACAAGGAAAACATATGCAAGTGCAGACATGCAATATGAAGCCAAAAACAAAATAAGCCAAATCAAAATAATAAACAGGCCGGTGCCACTGGGTCGGCAACATATCCCAGAAAGGAAAAAGGCGGGCGGACTCCGCATATTCATGCCCGATCCTAATTCTATATATCAATTTAAAATGCAAAATTAAGATACGGGGCACGAGCATCTATTCCTGGTCCTCTCCACATGGTTCCGGTGTCAAACACCTTGGAACTCGTGCCCATATCTTATTTCTGCTACAGGACTCTTCTAGACTCTAAAAGTACATCAAAAAAGAAAAAGACTCAATTCTGCATGAAAACATGTGTCTGTGGGAAAGCTCACATGCAAATAACGTATCATGAGTCATGCCTAAAAGTGGGGGAGCTAATAGCACCTGCAAGCAAAATGGTTAGAAAACATCACATGCTCTCCTAATAGCGGTACCTCTGTGTGTGTATAAATAAACATGACTCCCCGCAGAAAAGCGCCCTACACACTTCTATACATATGCAACATGCAGCCACACCACAAACATAATGCAAAAGAAAGATGTATGACTAGGGCAACCAATCCAGCAAAGAACAATAGTCAGACATCAAAAGACTACCTAACACCCTAAATCCTAGCCTAGCACATTATCTAACGAAAGTGTCTCAACCTAGTATCTAAGTGCGGGGTAAATCTGGGTATAATATGAATTTGACGGGGTCGCCATACTGGCCCCATGCTAAAGATCCGAAGGATCTAAAGGGTGTCATGAAGATTAGTGACACGAGTTAGATCTATTAGATCTTTAGAACAGTCATACTCGTGTCAATCCTGATGACTTAACTCACATTGCTCACCAGGATCAACCTAGCTCGCAATGCTCGTTAAGGCATTGCGACCAACACAGGATCACTCTCCTAATGAGTCTAGCTCGCTATCCATGCAAACATGTAAATGTAAATGCAAGCAAATCAAAACATATAAGTAGTGATAAAGAGTATACTATGAAGGCAATTATAGGAATGGGAAGAATGGCGGAATGAGCCTAAAAAGAGGGTATACTGGTAAGGCAGTGACCCGAAAGAATGGGCATGTCGTGGTGGCAGAAGCCCGAAAAGAGGGTATACCGATAAGGCAATAACCCGAAGGTGGGCATGCCGTAGTGTTAGGGGCCCAAAAAAGGGTATGTCGGTAAGGCAGTGACCCAAAGATGGGCATGTCATGACGGCAGTGACCCGAAAAGATGGGTATGTCGAGGAGGCAGTAACCTGAAGGTAGGCATACCGTAGCGGTAGAGGCCCGAAAAAAGGGTATGTTGGTAAGGAAGTGACCCAAAGATGGGCATGCCGTGACGGCAGCAGAATGAAAAGAGAGTATGCAGGTAAAGCAGTGACCCGAATGAATGCAACTCAAGTAAATGATATCAATCATACAGACAAACATGTACATGCACATACACAACATGCAAAGGAGAGAGTGGTCGGTCGATCGGGATGGAACATCCAATCAATCCAAAGTGTTATGCCAACCAGTTCGGGGTAACCGACTGAAACACAAGTGATGTGACCGGTTCAGGATGACCGACTGAGGCACAAGTGGTGATGGTGCAGGTGCAAGTTCAAGTGTGAGATACAATGTGCAAGTGCAAGTGTGAGATACATGGTGCAAGTGCAAGTACGTGCAAATGCAAGGTGCAGAGTGAAAGTGTGATATATATCATACAATATGTAACATACAATACATGCACATGCAAAAAATGAGGTGCAAATGAACACATAAGATAGTGAGTCATGCTCGTAATAACGACCTCACATGGGAAACTTAGGGCTGATGCTCTTGGATTTGCGGCATCGCCGCCTCCAACTTTAGAGAGGAAATGTGGGGAGTTTCTCGCAGGATCTCCTGGAGGAAAACTCTCCACAGCGTCACAAAATGGGCTAGTTACAAAGCTTTTCCCATTTCAAACTCCTTCAGACTTTGCAAAGTGAAACAGCTACATAGCTTCCTTGCTTTGCCAAGTTTGACCTCCCAGCTTTTCCAAGTAAAGTTGGGGAAACCAAAGCAAGGGGAGTGAAGGACTCTGACCTATCGGGACTTCTGCTAAGGCTTACAAAAAAAGGAAGACACTCGGCTCTACGAAGGGGTATTTGTTTACGTAAGGAAGATCCTAACCTAAAGGCTTGCTCTATAAAATCAACGATCAATCACATAAGTACTTTGACGTGCCGGTTCACAGTGGCGCACGCACCTTGTGTGGGCAATCAAACCCACACGCCTAGACACCACTAAAACCTAGGGCCATCTAGGAGGTTAGGGGATCTCACCACCGTGACAGTTGTGGACGCGTTCTCTTTGTGCTGAAGGAAAGCCCACATTTTCGGCAAACCCCGGCGGTGCTCCAATTCACGCGTCAATTATCTTGCAGATCATGCATTGAACAATAAAAGAGGCAATGAAGGACACAAAGTACCCAAAATAAATAATAAAATCATACAAAAATGTAAACGACAGATATACCTTTGTAGGAGGGGTCGCTCGACAACGGTGAAAAGGGGAACCCACGAGGAAGTCGGTGGGAAGGACTGTAGGCGGAGGCCTTCCCCTCGAGGCAGAAGACCCTCACATATCCTCAAATAGCGACGTTGCTAGTTTCCCGGCAACGTCGAAGCGCTCAGGCAAAATATCTGGTCACCGGGAAGGTAGGACGGCGAGATACAGGACTTAGCTCGTCGGCGGTGCGCATCGGGAGCGAATGAAGCGCGGAGGAGAGCCCAAAATATATTGTTCTTCTCGCTAATTTTCTCCGGCGAAAATATGATGCCGGAGAATCACAAGTCCAATGAGGAGGAAGAGATCCAGCGGAGGAGAAAGAGGAAGCCCGCGGTGGCCGGCCAAAATGGGAATAAACTGGCAAGCGAGGAACTCCGGCGGAGGAGGACACCACGGATCTAGCAGGCTGAAGGCACAGAAGGCCGACGAGGAGGAGGAACGATCAAGGGAGAGGGAGATCTAACTGCCCTTTCGTGAAATTCGGCGAGAGAAAGCTTTTTGGCCGCTGAGGAGGGCTGGAGCGGCAGCCTCGGTGGCACAGGTGGAATCTGATGGCGGCGAGGTGCTCCGGTCGGCGAGCAAGGGCAAAGGTCGACGGTCTGGCGTGCGGCTAGGGTTCGCGAGGCGATTCGAGGAGGAGTCACAAAAAATCGGGAGAGGGTCGCGATTCGTACGAGAGAGGGTGCGTAGTATTTAAAAAAAAGGATAATCTTTTTTATATGATAATAATAATATTATATTATATTATATTATTATTATTCTTCACACATTTCTTATCCGGACACTACGTCATAGTGAAATGAACGTCTCCCTTAGTTAAAATTGACGTTCCGGACTCACTGGTGTGGACCGTTTCATTATCCGGGGTCATTCAGACTGTTTTTTTTTATGATTTGACAAAAATGATAATTTGCACATTTTTTAGCATGCATTCAAAATGTTAACAACATGAACGCCCTCCTTACGCAATATCGACATCCCAGACACACATGACATAAAAAACTGATGCCAACAGGAATCTAAGGTAGTTGGTGGGTTACGACTTAAATCCTCATACCTTCTTAGATTTTTGCACGATTGTATATTGTGCAATATAAGTCATGTATTCTAAATAAATTGTAGGAATAAAATATCAAACAACTTCCCATTCAAATATGTAAAACTAAATCATAGATTTGAGATGTCACTGAGGTCTTCTCGGTCTACTCGACTTCTTCTACTTTTCCTTCCTTTGGGTTTCGAAAATAATTATTTCACATCGAGCATTTATAAGTTGATTTTACTATAATCAATCGTGGGAATTAAACGTGGAATTTTTGAAGATATAACTCTAATCTTAATCGAGAGTTTTCTTAAGTGATTTCGGTTGTCTAAAATGTAATTAACTATATGTGCTTACACCTATAGAAAATTAGTAACCCAAATAATATAAACACTATCTAATCTTCAGATTAGATAGGGAAAGATCTGTTGGTATTTTTGTAGGACAAATAATTATCATAAATTTCTTAGTTTGAATAATTAAACTCATTATTAAGTGATATTCTCATCTTTTAAGATGACATATTACTTATAATGTCATGTTTGATTATTTAAACAGTTAAATATTCAAGATCTGTTAGGTTTTATTTAAAACAAAAAACCAAAAAGTGCCTTGAAGAATGCCACTTGTCTCTCGAATTTGGGATGAAGTGACTGTGTCTGATGATCTGATTGGTTATCATCTGAATTTCTTTGGTATTCCAAGGGGGTGACATGTCTAGGATTGCATGCACTTTATCCGAATTAGCTTTCAATCCCTCAGGAATGAACAAGAAGCTAAGGAACTTATCAGTCGATGCCCCAAAGGTGAACTTGAAGGGGTTTAACCTCATATTATATTTATTAAGTGTTTCAAATGTCTCTTTTAGATCTTTGATGTGTTGTTTAAATGATTTACTCTTAATTATAACATCCTCAACATAGAAATCAACATTATTTCCTTTTTTTATTAGAAAATATTACATCTATGAGGTGCTGATAAGTCAGCCTAACATTCTTAAGCTCAAATAGTATTATACTAAAATAAAATATGCCTTGTGTAGTGATAAAAACTATTTTTTCTGTGTCGATTGGGTGCATCTTCATCTTGTGGTATTCGAAGTAAGCATCGATGAAACTCTTTGAATTTCCCGGTGCAATTGAGCTTCTCAATCAGATTTTGGATGTGATGACATTTCTCTGTGTCATGATAATGATCGTTATGGTATTAGAAATTTCACTTTGAATCTCATAAGACCGGGGCCACCTTCAGTGGCTTGACTGGTTTGAAATAGTCCTTATTCTTTGATCATTGATTAGAGCGCCGCTTCTAGTCATGGCTCCCTCGGTCATTTCCCCAACAATCTCGTGACTAAGAGTAGTTGTTCTAGTGACCAGAGGAGGATTGATTGTCCTACTTTTTTTTGCAGTTTGTCCCGTTCTTTCTGCTTCTTCGTGGGATGGACAGGTGACATTAGCTTACCCTTCAGGGAGACCTAGAGGTCATCTTCGGCGAGCATGTGCTCATTCGCCATCTCCAATTGCTCTGCAAAAGTAGTAGATTTAGATAAGTTTAGGTCATACCTGAACTGTTTGCTTCAGACTCCTCGTTTCAAAGCTATTCTGGCTATATCAGGCTTCAAATTTCTTACATCGAGCATCACATTCTGGAAGCGAGTGATGTAGGCCCAAAGGCTCTCATTTTCTCCTTGCTTGAGATCGAGCATGGTGTTCAAGTCTTTTCTCGGGTTTTATACATTTAAGAAGTGCGAAACAAAGAGTCTTTTAAACTTGTTGTAACTTGGGGCAGTTTCGGTGGGGAGATGGTTGAACTACTGAAGGGTCGACTCCTTCAAGGTGTTAAGAAGAGAACAAATTATGGGATCATCAATCTATAGTAGACCGACCGACTATGTGAATGATGCTACATGGTTTATCGGGTCGTTCCTTGATGCGTGGAAACTTAGGATTAAATTAATAATAAGTATGCCATGTAACCCAAACAATAATGTAAATTTAATGAAAATAATTTATCTTTAAAACCTCTTTTAAACTCCCAATTCCTTTATACAAATAACACAAGTATATGTATCGTTCAAGTAATACAAGGCTCTAATGGAGTCTTAGATATCGATCCCACAGAGAAGATGAAAATATATATAAGCTAGCTATTAATATTTTATTCTTAAATTAAAATAAAAATAAAAATAAAGTAAAGTATGAATTTTGAAGTTAAACTACTCAAGTGAAATGCTACTAAATAGCAGATTTACAACTACAACTGTTAAGTTAAACTAGATGCTAAACTTTCAAAAGTAAAATTGCTGAAATAAAACAAAGATTTTTGCTGACAAAAAAATCAAGTATGAGAAAACACCACCCTTTACAATGAAAATATGGCTTGTGAAGAAACTGAAATCATTTGAAAAATATATTTAAAAACTGTTTTGTGCCAAATAGGAGCAATCCTATTCTCTACCCTCTTCCGAGCGCTATAAAGAACATTGATTAATCCAGAGTTTGGTCCCTAATTTCGTGGTTAGGCTGGGAGGATCCCGACTGTCACTCCAGAGCTCCCACTACTCCCTCACCTGAGGGCTAACATTCTTGCATTAGTTTTCAATCAACTGAACCAAATGGGGATTTTAATCAGTCACCTTAAAATCTTCCAATTCTACACCCAACGAAGTATATTTCCCTATTTATTTGCACCCAATCCCATAGATGACATACTCTCCCATGAAATCAAATGTAATTCTCCCTTTGTTGTAGAAATCATATCCACTTTTTAGAATATATGTTTCTCAACACATTTTAACAATTCAACTCGTCAGATCGAAAAGTAAATAAAGATCAGAGTTTAAATCATCACAAAATATCTACATTTAAAACTGTAGAAAATAAAATCAATTTTTCACAAAACCATTTCTTTAAAGTGGGGAGAAGGATAAAGAAGACTGCTGATACCTGTGAATACCTAATGCTTATGCACGGTATAATAATAATTCTGATGATATTTTTCACTTATATTTCCTTATTTTGCAACAAAATCAAAAACTTTTGATCCTGAAGAAAAATAAGAATTTAACTTTTTAATTTATATATATTTATATTGGGATACTATGCAAGCATACGTATTGTTATCCAATAATATAAAACTTTTTGATTAAGACCTGAATATCGAACCCACAAGGAAGATTATGCAAAATGCACTTTTTAAAAAGTTTTTCTATTTTTAAAAAGATAATTACTTAAACTAAAAATGATTTTTATAGAAATTTAAATATTTTTGGTATTTTTGATATTTTAACGAAACAATAACAACTTAAAAAAGATAACTAAAGTTTTTGTAGAAGAAAAATATTTAATATGAAAATATCTTTCTTCTTATCATGAATCAGTAATAAGTATAGGACTTCTGTTGTGAAGTGTGCAAATTGTGTTGTGCCAAATAGGAGCAATAATATTTTTTACCCTTACTAGAGATGCTATAAAGAATATATCTTCCTTACCATGAATCAATGATAAATATAAAAATTTGTTATGGAAGTATGCTAAATGGGTTGTGCCAAATAGGAGCAATAATATTCTTTACCCTTACTAGAGATGCTATAAAGAACATTGTCTAATTTAAAGTTTGAATAATTCTGAAGACCGGCTAGGCAGGGACGATACTAGCTCTCACTCTAGAGTTCCCTCGATTCTCTCCACCCGGGGGCTAACATTCTCGTATTAGAACCTACAATAATAAACCAAGTTGGGGGCTTTAACCTGTCACTTTAAAGTCCTCTAACTCTACACCCATCAATGAATATTTCTCTATTTATTTGCACTCAATTATATGAACTACATTCTCATTCATACAATCTCATGTGGTTCTTTTCAATTGTTGACTGAGATAATACCAGCCCAATTTTTACATGTTCTCAGAACAAATTTTAATATCTGGATTGGCCAAATCAAGAAGTAAATGAAGCTGGATTTAAATCATCACAACTTCTTCCATCATTAAAGATCAATACTCTCCACAACTTCCATCCAAACTTTAATTACTTATCATTTTAAGGAAAAAATAAAGAAAACTACTCAGAATACATTGGATTGGACAAATCAAGAAGTAAATGAAGTGCATGGATTTAAATCATCACAACTTCTTCCAACTCAATACTCTCCATATGAAGTGCATGGATTTAAATCATCACAACTTCTTCCAACATTAAAGATCAATACTCTCCGTTATTCCATCCAAAACTTAATTACTTATCATTTTAAGAAGAAAGATAAAGAAAACTACTCGAAATCTATGGAAGAAACAAAACCATACTTTAGTTTAAAAGAAGAAATCATTGTCAAACCAACAACAAGTCTCAATTAAAATAAAAAATAGTCTAAAAACAAAAAGATAAAAACTTATCTCAAGTCCTCCACCAAACCCTTGAAGTTCCTTTGAATCTCTTCTCTTTTACAATCACTGAAAACAAAATAACAAAAAAGGATAAAATAAATAAAAAGTGGTTCCTGAAAATCTCTCCGAACTAACTCCTCAGAGAAGAACTTTCAAAACATGTTCTAAGTCCTCTCTTCTTTCTTTTATAGTTTTCCAAGAGGTGCCTTGGGATCTCTTCAAAATGTTTTTTCTTTTATAGTTTTCCAAGAGGTGCCTTGGGATCTCTTCAAAATGTGTCTTGATTCGATGATTCGCCCAATAGACACATCCTTTCATCATAATTTTTATGCCTGGTGGTTACAACCACCTATTAAGCCAATGGGTGGCTCAAAAACCTTTTTGAAATTCGTGAAAACCGATTTTACTCGTCTAGTAATTGCCACTGGTGCTTACGCGCGGGCTCTCAGCGCTTAGGCACGACCTTCTCTGTTTAACCGGCGCTTAGGAGCCAAAACTCTTTTGCACAATTTTTCACCTTTTTGCTCCAAACTTGATCCTTTTTCACTCTTTTAAGCAACTTTTTTCCATTTTTACTTGTATCTGCAAGAAAAACACAAAAAATACCTTTCATTGAAGCGCAATATCTAAAAAAATAGGTATAAAAATGTGTCTAAAAATACTATATATTTTAGGTATATCAACTACTATAATTTATGAGAGGAATATGATAAAACACGGACTTCATATATAAAAATACGTTAACAAACAAAAGAAATGAAAAATACAACTTATCTCACAATCCTTCCCAAGCAAATCCTTAGAAGTTCTCTCTAAGCCTTTCTCTCTTTATAAGCACTCTCAATTCTCTCTTAGAAGTGTAATGCAGAAGAAATCTCTCACATTCCCTCTTCTTTTACAACCTTAGAAGACAATCTCTAAACTATTGACTTTCTCTCTTTATCTCTCCCTCTTGGTTCTCACGCCACCTATCTTTTTTCGCCTCCACCTCGAAGTTCTTCTACAACTTGATTTTATTTTGGGATGCCTCCTGTGAAAAGATTTTCAATATCCCTCCAAAATTCAAAAGTCAAACCTTTGAATTCAAAAGATGTGTTTCTTTGATCCAAGAGTCAAATCCCTTCAAATTAGAACCTTCCAAAGTGTCTAGATGCATTGAATCACTCCATGGGGTTTTTAGAATAAGTGTCCCTTTGAAAATTTGCACAAAATTTGTCTCGAATCACCTTAATTTGAAAAAGTATCATCTGGCGCATCATGCGCCAAACCTTAAAACTGGCTGTTTTTGCTCTAAATTTTACTTCAAATGCCTAAAAATGGTATACCTGCAATAAAAACACAAAAATATTTTTCTTTAAAGCGCAATATCACCAAAAATAGGCATAAAAAGGTACTTAAAACAGTATATTATTTTTGTATATCAAAATCCCCCAAACTTAAATGTTACTTGTCCTCAAGTGACACTTTTATTACATAAAAGCATATGACTTTATGATAGAGATTAACTTATCACTTATATACTTTAGTTCAATAAATAGAATAACAAAAATTAAGAAAAATCTTTAATAACTTAGGTTCAAACTCCAAGTCTTGGAATATCTAGTAATCAAATTTAAGATTTTTGAATCTCTATTCATTTCAAGAAGAATTGAAATTTGTCATGCTAAGAACATTCAGAACATTCATATGAAAAAGAACTTCATGAAAACTTTACTAGGAATGCTACTAATACTTCAATACAAGTTTAGAAAGTGTAAAAAAGTTTCTTCCTTAAGTTGATTCAAGTGAAGCCAATTTTTTATTAGGCATCTCCTCAAGCTCCTCCTCACTAATTTTTTTCTTTTCTTTTTCTTCCTCTTTTTTCTTGTAGGATCTTTTTAATCCTTTTTTTATTTTTCCTTTTTCATGTGAGGATTACTATATCTGGATAGCCTTTAATCATTTTAAACTTCATTATCCTTTTCTTAAAGTTAAAACTCCACACCTCTCCTTACTTAATAAAGTCCTACTAATTTATGATTTTTCATAAAGCCTCATTTTGTTCTTCTTACTTGAAACTCTAAAATTCTTAACACTTCAAAAATACAATTTTCCTTCACTTAAAATAGGAAAACATAGTCTTATCTTATCATACCAAATATCTTTAACTTTAGAATTGACATTTTTTATTAAAAATTTTTTACCTAAATTTACCATAATATTTATAAGCATAAGTATAGTCATTTAAAGTTAAATTTTGATATCCCGGACCATGTTAAATTAATTTTTAAAAATGTAGTTACTTAAGGACAAATAAAATTTAGTTTTCCCCATTTCAAAAGAAAATTTTCTTTTCCCCCAAACTTAAATTTTTAAATGATTTTAAAAATATTTTAGTACAAAATTTTAGTTGGTGAAAGAAAACAGTAAATGCATGAAAATATAAACTAATCTTTAGAGGATTTCTGAACCTGAAATTGGTTCTGTATACTGCAGGTACTAACTGTAAAACTACATATAGACTTTTGAAGCATTAAATAAAACATAAAATATTCTAAAGAATTTGTTGGGATTTAAAACAGAAATACTAAAATTGAGAAACAAAAACTGAAATATTACACATTCAACAAGCTCGAACTGAAAAATACTAAAACCAAAACTGAAAAGTAAAAAGTCTACTATNTTGAACAGCTAGTCCTGAAGTCCAAGGAGTTAGCCGTACTTTCCCAAGATAGAAATGGGTAAAGTATGCTAATANTCTACTATTACTATTACTATTACAAATTACAGGTCCACAACACAACATAAAAATCTTAAATCCAATAAGTCTCTGTCGGCGTTATTTTTGGTTTGGTTTATGGGGTTGCCCGTAAGAAGCTGCCGGTCACCGGAATCGAAATCGNGTGTGAAGATGATATTTCTTGATTTGTATGGAGAGAAAAGCTTGTCCCCAGCGGAGTCGCCAAAAGCTGTCGTTGATTATTTTGGGTTTCGTTTGTGGGATTGCCTGTAAGAAGCTGTCGGTCGCTGGAATCGAAATCCCGTCGCCCGCTTCGGAAGGAAGTTANTTTTTCGATCTTCTTTTCGAGACGATTGATCTGTTCGTCCCTTTGTTGGGTGGGCCCTTGCCTCTCATCCGCGGTGTTCTCCACACCAGAAGATGGAGCGTCACGTGCAGATAACTCAGCCTGGGTCACGACGACATTGATTTCTGTTATTCCTTCATCCATATAATATGGCACATTGTAATCTTCATCATTCATATATTTTCCTTATTCTTCAGATAGTCGCACAAGATTTGCTCGGAGTCTCTGCAACTTAGCGTCGATTGACCTTCCTTTGATTGCTTTTAGGTCAATTGGGAATTTCTGAAGAGTGTCATTTCTTTTGTTGAGCACCGATGTGGTTGTATAGAAGTTAATTGAATCAACCGAAATCATATTTACGGAACCTTTTTCAGGTTCTTTCAAATACTCTTTCGGGATCGTTACATTTCCACTTTTGAAATTCTTCTCAAACCAATCCTTGAAGACAAAGCAGTTTCTATGGTGTGGCCGAGTAACTGGTGGTATGGACAATATTGAGGATGATCTATCATATTGACTTCCTCTGGCTTTTTAGGCTTTGGTAGACTAAATCTTTGTTCCTTTAGCAATTCATGGAACATCTTTGACATGGCTTCCTCTTTGAAGGAATACACCACTTTTTGTCGTTCTGCCATGGATATCCTCTTATTCTCTGCTCGATATGATCTTCCCTGAGGCGGTTGTTGGCTAGACTTACCATACTGTTGTCCCTGTTGTTGGCGGGATTGTCGAGGTCGTTTGGCTTTCAAAATTTCCTGGCCGCGCCTCCTTTCTTATGCCTTTATCACTTGTGCAAGCTTTCAATCAGACCCAACCTCGAATCCAGAAAGTAGTGGAGCATAAGCATCAACTGACACTTCCTCACGTAGAATTTCTTTTCCCTTACTCGGCAAAACAGTTGGCAAGGTGACAGTGTATCCGGTAGTAGAAGTAAAAACAGTTCTCGGAGTAATCTCAACGCTCCCAACTACTGACTTTTCAAGACTAGTAGGGCTCTTTTCAATCAACACCTTTGAAGGAGAGAATTCTTTGGTAGACTTCAAGTTGAACTCTACAATAGGCTCCACAGACTTATCTATATCAAACCTCATCACTGTGACAACCACCTTCTCGAAGTTAACTCCAATATCATCGAACCCTTGTCCAAACTTAATAACTGCCAAGTCAGGCAGTTCATCCCTATTGACAGCAAACTCCATTCCGGAGGTAAAAGAAAATATCAACTTTGGTGAAGACATTGTTCCTGTCATTTGAAGAATTTTTGAAAGTCAGCGATGTCCCGTGCCTTGCAGCTTCGACAAAAGTACTCAAATTGACGCACGTGTCTTATGAACTGGGCATTCTTTACTATTTTATTTTTTAAATTTGTTATTCACTTGTGATTAAAGCATCGAAGAGTTGTAATTAGCAAATTGAATAAGCGTGAAGAAGTGCAACAACATGGCTTGATTCTCAGAAAAGCAAACTCAAACTCGAAGGAGACGAAGAAATGCAAAATTTAGGACCCAGTGCAGGACCAACTTTACAACGCACAACGCCCAGGCGAAACCAGTCCACCGACACACTTATTGGGCATCCGACCCGAGATAGAAATNCGTGGCAGAAAATGCCCAGGTGGAGTTAATCCACCAACACACCTATTGGGGGTCCGACCCCACATAAAAATTAAACGAGTCCTTAACGGCCTTCTGAACCCCTCTGTTCAAGGATGGTTGAACAGCTAGTCCTGAAGTCCAAGGAGTTAGCCGTACTTTCGCAAGACAGAAATGGGTAAAGTATGCCAATGGAAGAAGGGTAATTTGGCCCAAGGGGGGACATGGACATATTACCGATGTGTGAAGATGACATCTCTTGATTTGTATGGAGAGAAAAACTTGTCCCCAACGGAGTCGCCAGAAGCTGTCGGCGTTATTTCGGGTTGGTTTATGGGGTTGCCGGTAAGAAGCTGACGGTCGCTGGAATCGAAATCCCATCGCCCGCTTTGGAAGGATGTTGAAGTATGAAATCAAACTGAGNGAACAGCTAGTCCTGAAGTCCAAGGAGTTAGCAATACTTTCCCAAGACAGAAATGGGTAAAGTATGCCAACGAAAGAAGGGTAATTTGGTCCAATAGGGACATGTACATATTACCGATGTGTGAAGATAATATTTCTTGATTTGTATGGAAAGAAAAGTTTGTCCCCAGTGANAAGTCTCGTTGGTTAGGACCCTTTACTGTGACTCAAGTTTATACTTACGGAGCTATTGAAATTGAATATCTGTCGGCGTTATTTCGGGTTGGTTTGTGGGGTTACCCGTAAGAAGCTGTCGGAAACCTAAATTGAAATCCCGTCGCCCGCTTCAGAAGGACGNCGAGCGAGAAATAGATATGTATTCCACAAGGGAATTTTTCCCAAGCAAAGCGTCTGTCGGCGTTATTTCGGGTGTTGTTTTAGTTTGTGGGGTTGCCCGTAAGAAGCTGTCGGTCATCAGAATCGAAATCCCATCGCCCGCTTCGAAAGAACGNTGTATCTATCCCGAAGGATAAACACAAGAATTGAGGATGAGGCTCGTTCAAATAAACTAAGGAAACTATGACATCCGTTTGGTCTGCGAAACCTTTGTATTTGCCGACACNGGCGTTATTTCGGGTTGGTTTGTGGGGTTGCCCGTAAGAAGCTGTCGGTCGCTGGAATCGAAATCCTGTCGCTNTAATATTTCTTGATTTGTATGGAGAGAAAAGCTTGTCCCCAGCGGAGTCGCCAGAAGCTATCGGCGCTATTTCGGGTTGGTTTGTGGGGTTACCAATAAGAAGCTGTCGGTCGTTGGAATCGAAATCCCGTCGTCTGCTTCGAAAGAACGTTGAAGTATGAAATCAAACTGACCTCATATTTTCATAGTTTAAAATGAAAGAGCATTGATGAAATCAAACTGACCCCATATTTTTCATAGTTTAAAATGAAAGAGCATTGTACCTCAAATACCAATCGAAATCCCGTCGCCCGCTTCGGAAGGACGTTGAAGTATGAAATCAAACTGACCCCATTTTCATAGTTTAAAATGAAAGAGCACTGTACCTCAAATCATGTATCTATCCCAAAGGATAAACATAAGAATTGAGGATGAGGCTCGATCAAATAAACTAAGGAAAGTATGACGTCCGTTTGGCCTGCGAAACCTTTATATTTGTCGATNAATGAAAAAGCACTGTACCTCAAATCATGTATCTATCCCGAAGGATAAACACAAGAATTGAGGATGAGGCTCCATCAAATAAACAAAGGAAAGTATGACATCTGTCTGGTCANAAGGACGATTTAATTTACATATATATTTAGTTTTAGAAAATATGAAATCAAACTGACCCCATATTTTTCATATTTTAAATGAAAGAGCACTGTATCTCAAATTCTGTATCTATCATGAAGGATAAACACAAGACTTGAGAAAGAGACTTGATCAAATAAACTAAGGAATACATGACGTCCGTTTGGTCTGTGAAACCTTTGTATTTTCCAACAAGTTCCACTTTTTAATATAAGGNTAAATGACCAAAGCCACCTAAGAAAACTCTCGATAAAAATCAAGAAACATTATCTTCAAGGAATTTCAAAGAATAGGACTCTTCAACGAAATCAGATGTAGAGGTGTGAAAGGGGATTGGTTCAAATTTGCAACATTTTATTGTAGAACCCAAAGGAAGAAGAACTAGAGGATGTCATGAATCCGGAGGAGAACCTCGGTGACTTCCCAAGCTATCCTAATGTTTGGCTTCAATTTTGAGGAGAAATATTTGGGTGTTTCATCCTGCCAATTTTATTAGTTAGGGCTTACATTCGTGTGAAATACTCACACAAATAGCCTGGAAGATGTGAGAATTTAGGTTGTGATAGACGACAACCTCAGAGCTAAGACGAGTTAGGGCTTATATTATATAGCAGGGCTATACAAAGGCCTAAAGATAAGGTGATGCAAATAGCCTGGAAGATGTGAGGATTTAGGTCATGACGGACGACAACCTCAGAATCCTAAGATCAAATAGCTTGGAAGATGTGAGGATTTAGGTCGTGACGAACGACAACCTCAGAATCCTAAGATCAAATAGCCTGGAAGATGTGAGGATTTAGGTCATGATAAACGACAACCTCGGAATCCTAAGATGTATAGCCTGGAAGATGTGAGGATTTAGGTCGTGACAAACGACAACCTCGGAATCCTAAGACGGTATAGCCTGGAAGATGTGAGGATTTAGGTCGTGACAAACGACAACCTCAAAATCCTAAGATGATTTAAGAGTATATTGTATAGCAGGGCTATGCAAAGGCCTAAAGATAAGGTGAGGATTTACGTTGCATGAGAATAGCAGGGCTATGCAAAGGCCTAAAGATAAGGTGAGGATTTACGTTGCATAAGCAAGAAAAAAGGGCTATGCAAAGGCCTAAAGATAAGGTGAGGATTTACGTTGCATAAGAAAGCAACCTCGAGGTTAGGTCGTTACAAACGACAACCTCGGAATCCTAAGACGAGTTAGGGCTTATATTGTATAACACTAGGTCGTGACAAACGACAACTTCAGAATCCTAAGACGAGTTAGGGCTTATATTATATAGCAGGGCTATGCAAAGGCCTAAAGATAAGGTGAGGATTTACGTTGCATAAGCAAGCAACCTCGAAGTGTATGGCTTTGTTGTTTAAGTCTAAGGAAGGAAGATTGGTTTAGCTGAGGAAGATAGGTTTTCCGGTGTTTAAGTCTAAGGAAGAAAGATTGGTTTAGCTGGGGAAGACAGGTTTTGCTGTTGAAGATACTCGTGCTGCCCACCATGCTAGCTTCAAGCTCCTTGTGTGTCAAGTTATAACATCAAATCAGGTGGCCCTATGGTTGAAGTTCTTTAAATTTTATGAAGGCATATTAAAGTTGATTACAGCGANGATAAAAACTTATCTCAAGTCCTCCACCAAACCCTTGAAGTTCCTTTGAATCTCTTCTCTTTTACAATCACTGAAAACAAAATAACAAAAAAGGATAAAATAAATAAAAAGTGGTTCCTGAAAATCTCTCCGAACTAACTCCTCAGAGAAGAACTTTCAAAACATGTCAATATTTTCAGGACTCTTTTCTAAGTCCTCTCTTCTTTCTTTTATAGTTTTCCAAGAGGTGCCTTGGGATCTCTTCAAAATGTGTCTTGATTCGATGATTCGCCCAATAGACACATCCTTTCATCATAATTTTTATGCCTGGTGGTTACAACCACCTATTAAGCCAATGGGTGGCTCAAAAACCTTTTTGAAATTCGTGAAAACCGATTTTACTCGTCTAGTAATTGCCACTGGTGCTTACGCGCGGGCTCTCAGCGCTTAGGCACGACCTTCTCTGTTTAACCGGCGCTTAGGAGCCAAAACTCTTTTGCACAATTTTTCACCTTTTTGCTCCAAACTTGATCCTTTTTCACTCTTTTAAGCAACTTTTTTCCATTTTTACTTGTATCTGCAAGAAAAACACAAAAAATACCTTTCATTGAAGCGCAATATCTAAAAAAATAGGTATAAAAATGTGTCTAAAAATACTATATATTTTAGGTATATCAACTACTATAATTTATGAGAGGAATATGATAAAACACGGACTTCATATATAAAAATACGTTAACAAACAAAAGAAATGAAAAATACAACTTATCTCACAATCCTTCCCAAGCAAATCCTTAGAAGTTCTCTCTAAGCCTTTCTCTCTTTATAAGCACTCTCAATTCTCTCTTAGAAGTGTAATGCAGAAGAAATCTCTCACATTCCCTCTTCTTTTACAACCTTAGAAGACAATCTCTAAACTATTGACTTTCTCTCTTTATCTCTCCCTCTTGGTTCTCACGCCACCTATCTTTTTTCGCCTCCACCTCGAAGTTCTTCTACAACTTGATTTTATTTTGGGATGCCTCCTGTGAAAAGATTTTCAATATCCCTCCAAAATTCAAAAGTCAAACCTTTGAATTCAAAAGATGTGTTTCTTTGATCCAAGAGTCAAATCCCTTCAAATTAGAACCTTCCAAAGTGTCTAGATGCATTGAATCACTCCATGGGGTTTTTAGAATAAGTGTCCCTTTGAAAATTTGCACAAAATTTGTCTCGAATCACCTTAATTTGAAAAAGTATCATCTGGCGCATCATGCGCCAAACCTTAAAACTGGCTGTTTTTGCTCTAAATTTTACTTCAAATGCCTAAAAATGGTATACCTGCAATAAAAACACAAAAATATTTTTCTTTAAAGCGCAATATCACCAAAAATAGGCATAAAAAGGTACTTAAAACAGTATATTATTTTTGTATATCAAAATCCCCCAAACTTAAATGTTACTTGTCCTCAAGTGACACTTTTATTACATAAAAGCATATGACTTTATGATAGAGATTAACTTATCACTTATATACTTTAGTTCAATAAATAGAATAACAAAAATTAAGAAAAATCTTTAATAACTTAGGTTCAAACTCCAAGTCTTGGAATATCTAGTAATCAAATTTAAGATTTTTGAATCTCTATTCATTTCAAGAAGAATTGAAATTTGTCATGCTAAGAACATTCAGAACATTCATATGAAAAAGAACTTCATGAAAACTTTACTAGGAATGCTACTAATACTTCAATACAAGTTTAGAAAGTGTAAAAAAGTTTCTTCCTTAAGTTGATTCAAGTGAAGCCAATTTTTTATTAGGCATCTCCTCAAGCTCCTCCTCACTAATTTTTTTCTTTTCTTTTTCTTCCTCTTTTTTCTTGTAGGATCTTTTTAATCCTTTTTTTATTTTTCCTTTTTCATGTGAGGATTACTATATCTGGATAGCCTTTAATCATTTTAAACTTCATTATCCTTTTCTTAAAGTTAAAACTCCACACCTCTCCTTACTTAATAAAGTCCTACTAATTTATGATTTTTCATAAAGCCTCATTTTGTTCTTCTTACTTGAAACTCTAAAATTCTTAACACTTCAAAAATACAATTTTCCTTCACTTAAAATAG
>JXCR01008267.1:0-42592 GCA_002079205.1 Phalaenopsis hybrid cultivar | reverse complement strand
TATTTTTGAAGTTTTGGGGATTAAATAAATAAGAAAATGCCCCTATTTTCCTACTTATCCATGTCAACCTCGTACGGGTCGAACAGGACACGTGGCGCTGTGTGATTGGCGCCGCCAGCCAGCTCATTTCCGCTCATCTCGGACCGCGGTTTGTCCGACGCGATCAGGGCTGTCTGATCAATACACGCTCGATCTGACGGTCACGGGTCATCGTCCCAAATGAACATGACCCGAAAATCATCCATTTTAAAATGCTAATATCTCACTCGATTCTCAACGACATTGATTGAATTTTTTTTAAAATGCTCGTATTGACTAGTAGAACACATCCATACGGTTGATCAACCATTAAATTGACTGTATATTCATGAATAATTAAAAAAAGCTGGGTTTAAGGTTAACTTTGAATACCTTGGTCTAAGAGGAGTAGCCTCGATTGGACGCTTGTAGAAGCTTTATGTGGATGCCAGAAGCCTAGGGATGAAGTCTCTGGTTGTGGTGAAATGCCTAGACCCAAATTCGACCAAGGCCAATTTGGGGGTTTGGTCGAAGTCCACCTTAGGGTGGTTGGCTGATGGGGCTTTCGCGGGGGATCTCCTTCTCTTGATGTTGGGATGTTGTGGGTGCAAGTAATTTAAATTTGGTGGAAGTTTGGAGGATGTCCTATTTCGGCCTTGAAATTGAGCTCCAAAATTGAACTCAAGCAATGGATTTGAGTGGCTAAGGAAGTTTGGTTAAGCTCAAGAGGTCTCCAGGAAGCTCTTGAAGAAGTTTTACAGAGTCTCCCCAAAGAATTTCAAGCTCTCTCTCTTTTGTCATGGAGGGGGAGTTTAAATAAAATGGCCTAGGCCTGCTGCCAGGGCCAATTGAGGGGTGCATTTGGTTGCTTATGTGTAGGGCAGAGAAGCTCCAATGAGCAGGTGGGCTGATCTGGCCTTTGGGTTTGAATTGGGTGAAAATCCCATGTCTTGGCCATGGTTTTAGCCATTTTCCAGCCACCAAGGTGGCTGGCCGGCCAAGCATTGGTCACTTCTTGGCTCAGGAAGGTCAGGGGGTGGCTAATGATGATTATCTCCTAAGGGTAAGTGATGATGTTGGAGATATTTCAAGTTAGGCCAAAAAATGGGTAAAATCCCTTAATTTGGGGATCCATTGGTCCATATATTTACATGGTGGTTTTAGGAGGGTTTAGCTTGATCTTTAGGAAGGTTTTTGTGGCTGTGAAATCATTACTTTGGTGGCTTAGACATGGTTAAGTCAATTTTTCATGAGAGGGTCCAAGTGAGTGCAAATGACCAAAGCTTGAGTTTGGGCTTGGCTAGCCATGTAAATTGGCCTAATTAATTGTTTTATTTGGTGTAGATGATCATAAGGAAAACCTTTGGTGAAGGATGGAAGTGGTTTTGAACTCAATTGAAGGTCAATTTGAGGGAATTTTGAACTTTAATCAATTTGGTCATGTTGGGCTAGGCTTGGGTCTAGCTTGGGTTAGCCTTGGGTTAGCTTTGGGCTAAGTCTAAATTGATTATTGTAAATTGTCAATAGGGACCTCATGAAGAGTTTTCAACATGAATTTTATGCCAATTTGGAGGTTAAGGCAATCAATTGGGTGAAATTTGGGGACTTAGCCAATTTGGGGCTAAATTTGGGAATTTTGGATTTAGGCCAAAATCAAATGGATTTGAGACTTCACCAAGGCCAATTTATGGTTGATTTTGCTGTATAAGAATGTTATAAAGATTTTTCAACAATAATTAGCTAATTGACTAGACTGTGGTTTCAATTTAGTGAGGTAAAGATTTTGCAACATTAATTGAGGCCAATTGACTAGGCTATGGGTTCAATTTGGTCAGATGAAGATTTTTCAACATTAATTGAGGCCAATTGACTAGGCTATGGGTTCAATTTGGTGAGATTTGATTTTTCAACATCAATTGAGGCCAATTTACTAGGCTATGGGTTCAATTTGGTGAGATTAGGTTCACATGTCAAGAGGATTTTGTAATATTAATTGAGGCCAATTGACTAAGCTATGGGTTCAATTGGGTGAGATCAGGTCTTATGGTCAATATGGGGGTTCTGACCCAAATCAAAATTGGACTCAAATCATGGACCAATTGAGCTTGGATTTGGTTTAGTTTGGTCATATAAAAAGTTCCAATCAAAATTGGGCTCAAATCATGGAAATTGAGCTTGGATTTGGTTTATTTTGGTCATATAAAAAGTGAATTTGAGTTTAGGATTGGATTTGGGGTCACATGACATCAAATTGATGGACATTTGTGTTTGATTTCGGGAAATTTGAGCCTTTAAAGGGAAATTTGGGGATTTTAGTTAAAGATGGTCAAATTGGCCAAATTGGGCCATATAGTAGTTGAGAGAAATAAAATTGGAGGTATTTAGGGTTTATTGGGATTTTCTGAAAATTTTTGGAATTTTTTGGATTTTTAACTATGGAGGGGTATTTTGGTAATTTGGGGGTGTTTTAGGGGTAAAAGGCCAAGATGGGTATTTTGGTAGATTTGAGGTACCAACCATCACCAATAAGTCGTGGACCAATGAAAACCCCATTTTGGGTCCTCTACATAGTGGTCTTATCTAAACCATAGCCCTAGGGCTAGAAAAGCCCCATTTTGGGTCTTCTACATAGTGGTCTTAGCTAAACCATAGCCCTAGGGCTAGTAGTCCATTTTGGGTCCTCTACATAGTGATCTTAGCCAAACCATAGCCCTAGGGCTAGTCGGTTTATGGGGACCAATGGAAACCCCATTTTGGGTCCTCTATATAGTGGTCTTAGCCAAACCATAACCCTAGGGCTGGTAGGTTTAGGGGGTGCCATGGACCAAAGGAAACCCCATTTTGGGTCCTCTACATAGTGATCTTAGCCAAACTATAGCCCTAGGGCTAGTAGGTTTAGGGGACATCTTATATGAGTACCCAAAAGATCAAGGGATCTAGGCTAGAAATTTGAGTTCAGGGTTGTGAGTGATTGTGAGTGAAGATAAGTGTAGTGAGTAAAGATCAAGGGATCTAGGCTAGAAATTTGAGTTCAGGGTTGTGAGTGATTGTGAGTGTAGAGAATGGTCAAGGGATCTAGACTAGAAGTTTGAGTTCAGGGTTGTGAGTGAATGTGGGTGTAGATGAGAGTTTAGGCTAGTTTGAGTTCATGGTTGTGAGTGATTGTGGGTGCAGATAAGTGTAGTGAGTGTCTTAGCTCCATACCAACACCTAAGGTCAACCCTAAGTTCCAGCAATCCTAAGGGTGACTCATCTTAAGTTTCCCCCACAGTGACCCCACCTACTAAGTATTTAGAGGTTGAGAGCAATATGTGGAACTTCAAGTTGAGTGGAGAAGAGTTTGGAATTTCTAATGGTGAGGGTTTCATGTCTAGTTTTCTAGAAATAGTCAACAGGAAAAGTCCTATGGCAAGACCCTAGGCTATTAAAGAGGAGAAACTAAACTTCAACCAAAATTGAGGTCAACAATGTCAGAACTAAAAAGCTGAGGAGTTGCTCGTTGGAAGCTGTAGGTCACCGGAATCGAAATACCATCACCCGCTTCAGAAAGATATATAATTTACATATAAATATAAGTTTAGAAAAATATGAAATCAAACTGATCCCATATCCTTCATAGTTTAAATGAAAGAGCACTATACCTCAAGACATGTATCTATCCCAAAAGATAAACTCAAGACTTGAGGTTGATGCTCGACCAAATTAACTAAGAAATATATGACATCCGTTTAGTCTGAGAAAACTATTTTATTTATAAGCCGACAAGTTCCTCTATTTAATACGAAGAATTAAATATGGTTTATATTAAGATGGGTTCGAAAAAGCTTCTAATAAGGGCAAGCACCTATACTTAATTAGATCTTAAATAACCGAAGTCACCTAAGAAAACTCTCGATAAAAATCAGGGAATATTATCTTCAAAGAGGTCAAAAGGATAGGACTTTTCAAAGAGATTGGACAAACAGGTGTGGAAGCGAAATGACTCAAATTGGGAACATTTATTGTAGAATCCAAAGGAGTAAGAGCTAGGGGATATCACAAACTCAGAGAAGAATCTCGGTGAATTCCCAAGCTACCATATGGTTTGGCTTTAGTTTTGGAGAGATATTTAAATGTTTCATCCTGCCAATTCTATTTATTTAGAGCTTACATTCATGTGAGACAATCACACAAATAGCCTGGAAGATATGAGAATTTAGTTCATGGCGAACGATAACCTCAGAGTCCTAAGAAGAGGTAGGGCTTAAATTATACAACAGAGCTGTGCAAAGGCCTAATGAAAAGTTGAGGATTTATGTTGCATAAGCAAACCACCTTGAAGTCCTATGGCTTGGTTGTTTCATTCTAAAGAATGATTTAGTTGATGTAGACATGTTCTGCTATTGAAGATGGTCGTGCTGCCCACAATGCTAGCTCCAAGCTCCTCATCGTGGCAAGTTTAGGTTTTCTAATGTCAAGTTATGATGTCAAATCGGATTTTCCTACGGGTCATAGTTATGGGGCATATTAAATTTGATTAGAGTGATGTCGATTAGGATCATACGGTTCCCTTGTTCTAGTACCACTATTTTCTACGGTCTCCTACACAAAATGCCATATTTAATTGGGCCAATTGGCATGCCTAACCTAGTCCAAACACAAGATTTGGTCATGTGTACCTCTTTGGACTAATGGCCAAACCCAAATCAATTGAGCTTGGTATGGTCAAATGGACCTTACCATAACTCATCCTAGACTCTAGGGTTGAGTTTAAAGCCAGCCATCAACCCATGGTTAGGTTTGATATTTATCCCAAGGGTGAAATTTTTAGAAAAGTGTTTAAAGAGATAATAAGGAGGTTAAATCAATGTACTTGCCATACCACATGTCTAAACCCTATGGTGTCATTTTACCGAGCATCATAAGCTTTAACAATGGTCCAACCCTTGGTTAGCCACCTTAACCCAAGACAAAGCTAAAAACCTTGAGCCCCCACATGGCTAAAACCCAAATTCATGCCAAGAGGCGACCTCAGCCCAAATTGAGCTGAGAGCTCCTCTGCTTGACACCTAAGCAGTGGGGCTAACCTCTCAATTGGCCAGCCAAGCAACCCCATGGCCAATTTCTATAAAAGTCCACCCCACGGCCATGAATAGTGGTGGTAAATAAAAATTCACTAAGGCCTACCAAACTCCCCAGAGAGCTTCCCTGAGAGACCCTTAGCTCATTCCAATCCACTTCCCCCTCTCAAATCCACCATGGCAATCCAATTTTGAGCTGGAATTCCTGCCCGAAACCAGGACAAATTCCAATCCCAACCTACACAATACCAAACCCCTAATAGATTGGCCCTACACCTTCACAACAGTGAAAGAAGCCAAAGCCCCATCAATTCCCCCTCTGAAATAGCCTCTACCATAGCTCTCAACCAACACCAAAAATCGGCCTTGGTCCAAAACATACATAGGCTTTACACCAGAGCCAGAGGCTCCATCCCTAAGCTTTTTGGGACCTAACAAAGGTGTGAAGAATCTCTGATTGAGGCTAAACCTCTCGGAGCAAAGGTATAACCTCCCTCACTCTCCCGAGCCTTCGCGAGCTCTATATTCATAATGGCTTAATTTCATAGCATGTTTACCATATAGATGTGTTCGTCTCTTCAAGACGAGCATTTTTAAAAAAATAATCATTAAAATGCATTAATAAATGAGAGAGAGAGGTTTTAAAATGGACGGCTCTCGGTTAAGGCTATCGGGGACGATGAACGGATGCCGTCCATCCTCGTGTGTATCGAACGGACGGTGAAGATCAAGCCGGATGATCATCTGGGACGATACAGCGGGACGCGTGGCAGCTGAGTCAGAAGGCGGCGTCGAATAGGAACACGCCGCGTTGCTTTTCAACGGATTCGATGATCCAGTCAGCCCGCGGTTTGAATAAATAAATAGGATATTTAAAAAATTCAAAAATAAGCTCCTAAACTTAAAAAATCCATATCTTTGTGTAGAAAATTCACAAAAATAAAATAAAAATATCCTCTTGCTCAGTGAACAGAAGAGAACCATGTGGAGTTATTTTCACATTAATTTAATGCATAAATTTTTTATAAAAAATAAATTAGGGTTAGGGGTTTTTCAAATCTCCATTCATGTTGAATTACCACCTTGATCCTAAAATTTTATATGTTGTAGCCTCTGTCTAGATGCACAATTTGAGCATTTTTTCAAAGACATAGAAGATCTCTAGATAGAGATCTTAATTTTCTAAGTTTTTATGCATTTTCTGTTCAAATAATTATAGAAAATTACATATGGTTTAGAAAATTCTACAAATATTCATGTGAGTTTCCTATGGTAAGAGTAGTCTTAGGAAATAATTTTATGTTTTTTAAAAATTAAAACATCATTATTTTGAGCAAACCCCAATTTGCTTAAAATATTTGATTTGGAGAATATAAACNTTTTCAAAATTTAATTTAATTTTTATAATTATTTTAATGCAAAAATAGGATTTTTCAAAGAAAATTCCTAACACGACCAAGGTAAATTACACTACCTTGAAATTTTTACTGAATGTAGACTTAGATTAGAGAAGCCTTTGGATCAAATTTCATAATTTTTTAAATTCTCTGTGATTTATTAGAATTATTTTAAATTTTACTCTATTTAATAAAAATAAAATATTTTAGGTGGTAAAAATTAAGTTTTATATGTTTGAAAAATCTTCCTAAGGTCAGAGAACTTAGAGGGGCAAATTTTATATTTTTATAATTTTTTTTCTTGATTTATTGGAATTAATCAAAGGAGCAAATTTTATATTTTTCATATTTTTCTTTGATTTATTGAAATTATTTTAGTGATTTTAGCCTTTTAAAAATTATTTGAAATTAAATATCTTTATTTAGAAAATCAGGAAAAATATTCTAATTGTTCCTAAGTGATTGGTGAAATTCAATATCTTTATTTAGAAAATCAGGAAAAATATTCTAATTGTTCCTAAGTGATTAAGAAATAATTTAGATCATTTCCATGAATTTTATTATTTTTGTTATTTTTATGAATTTTTAATTATTTAAATATTTAAAATAGCCCAAAAATTAAGTTTTTATTTTAAATATTATTTTATTTTTATACAATATCCCTGATCACAGAGAACTAAAAAAAACTAAGTTTTATAATTTTTCGAGTTATATTTTGATTTTTAAAAAACCATTTAAGTGTTAAGAGTGGTATTTATCTTTAGAAATCAATTTAAGTTATTAAATGAACTCAAAATATTTTGAAACTTTTATGATGAGTTCTCTGGATCATAAAACACAGTGGAGATTAAAGATCAAGTCATTTAAATGTTTATCTTTTCCCAAATTAATTTTTTTAGAGATTTAATATTTGGAAAATTTAAGGAGTTTTTAAATGACTTGACCTATGAAATTATTCCCAAAGGTTTTTCTAGTCATGGTGGACTTTCCAAAATTTTCTTGGGATTTAATAATCAATATGCTAATTTCATGATTATTTTAAGGAAATGATGTGAAATAACTTGAAAAATATGGATCTCTGTATAGGAACCTCATCTGACTTTGAAAAAATCAAAAAATGCCCCTCCTTACAGAGGCTACAATATGTCAAAATTCCAAGCCAAGGTGATGTGACAATATGCATGAAGAATCAAATGATTCCAAATAGTATTTAATTAGTAAAAATATTTTATGCATCAAATTGGCTTAAAATTATCCACATTATTCTCCCTGTTCACTGAGCAAGAGGGTATTTTTATTTTATTTTTGTGATTTTTCTACACAAATTTATGGATTTTATAAGTTTGGGGGTATTTAAATAAATAGAAGCTGAGCAAGAGGGTATTTTTATTTTATTTTTGTGATTTTTCTACACAAAGTTATGTATTTTCAAGGGTATTTTTATTTTATTTTTGTGATTTTTCTACACAAAGTTATGTATTTTTGAAGTTAAGGGTATTAATTAAATAAGAAAATACCCCTATTTTTCTATAAAAACCGCGCGTGCCACCTCAACCTACGACGGCTCCAAAAGCATGCGTGGGGCGCTCTGGTTGGACGCCGCCGTCCACGTAGCTTGCTGACTTGACCCGCTATTCATGTGTCGAAGCGCCGTCCGGCTCAATCTCCCCCGTTTGTTTGATACACACTTGATCGAACGGCTCCCCGTCATCATCCCCGATAGAATGATCCCATGCCCATCTAGACTAAAACATTAAGATCTCAGCCTAGACTCAACCAAATCACTTCGGGTTTGATACTGTGGACTCGTCTAAGAGAGACAAACACATCTATACAGCTAAGGTACCATGAAATCAAGTTTTAGCAAATGGAGAATCAAAATAAGCTCGAAAAGGAGGAGGAGTTTTATACCTTTGCTTTAAGAAGGGAGGCTTTGATCAAAGGTGCTCGGCATGTTCGTTGGGGTCCAAGGAGGCTAGGGATTGAGTCCCTTACCTTGGTGTGAAGTCTAGAAATGAATTCGACCAAGCTCGATTTCAGGTGTTGGTCTAGAGCTATGGTAGAGGCTCTGTGGAAGGGGGACTTGATGGGGCTCTGGCTTTTTTCACTCTTATGATGGTGTGGGCACAAGCAGTTGAAGTTTGGTGGAGTGTGGAGGTGTATTGGGTTCTGTCCTGGTTTCCGACAGGGTTTCAAGCTCAAAATTGAGCTCCAACAACGGGAATGGGTGAGGGAAAATGGTTGGAATGCACTGAGGGGACCTTAGGGAAGCTCTGTGTGAAGTTTGGAGGGGCTTCTCAAAGAAATTTTCAGCACACATCCCATGGCCGTGGGAGGTGAATTTTTATAAAAATGGCCATGGGGTGGCTCTAAGGGCCAAAGTTTGGGTATATTGTGGTGCTTAGGTGGAGGGCAGAGGAGCTCCATAGTTTGATTTGGGTGAGCTGGCCTCCAGGTTTCATTTGGGTGAGGTGCCATGGGAGTGTCTCTTGGTTTTGGACTTTTCCGGTCACTAGGCTAGCCGGCCGGCCAGGGGGAGGTGGGTAGGAGCTCAGGGAACCTAGAGGAATCCATCACAACAGTTTAATGCAAATGTGCTTGGATTTGGGCAAAGATATCCTGTGCATTTTTGGAAATAAGATCCCTTAATTTGGGGGACCTTTGGTCCATGGCTTGATTTAGGTTATTTGATGGTGTTTGGACAGGTCACTAAGTCCAACTAATGGCTGTGGTGGAGTTAATTTGGTAGTTCTAAGGTGGTTAGGTCACATTTAGTGTATGGGTCCAAGTGGGTGCAAATGAACAAAACTTGCGTTTGGGCTAGGTTAGCCACATCGATTAGCTCAATTTGATTTTGCATTTGGTGTAGATGATCATAAGGAATAACTTTGGTGAAGGATGGAAGTCTCAATTTATTGTTGCATTTGGTGTAGATGATCATAAGGAACAACTTTGGTGAAGGATGGAAGTGGTTTTGAGATCAATTGAAAGGTTAATTTGAGGGAATTTTGAACTTTAATCAATTTGGTCATGTTGGGCTAGGCTTGGGTCTAGCTTGGGTTAGCCTTGGGATAAGTCCAAATTGATTGTTATAAATGGTCAATAGGGACCTCATGAAGAGGTTTGAACATGAATTGGATGCCAATTTGGAAGTTAAGGCAATGAATTGGGTGAAATTTGGGGACTTAGCTAATTTGGGGCAAAATTTGAGAATTTTGGATTTAGGCCAAAATCAAATGGATTTTAGGCTTTAGAAAGGTCAATTGATGGTTTATTTTGATGTATAGGAATGTTATAAAGATTTTTCAACATTAACTTAGCTAATTGATTAGGCTATGGGTTCAATTTGGTGAGATTAGGTCATATGGTCAAAATTGGGGTTTTGCCCCAAATCAAAATTGGGCTCAAATCATGGACCAATTGATGTTGGATTTGGTTTAGTTTGGTAATATCAAAAGTGAGTTTTAGTTTAGGATTGAAATTGGGGTAAATTGAGATCAAATTGATGGACATTTGAGTTGGATTTTGGGAAATTTGAGTCTTTAATAGGCAATTTGGGGATTTTGTTTAAAGATGGTTAAATTGGCTAAATTGGGTCATGGNCACAAAATCTCAAGACAAGGAGAAAGACATAGAAAACTACTCAGAACTCATGGAGAAGATATGACAAAACTTAGAACTTATATATAAAAGCGAAGTCATACAAATTTCAATAAGTAAATACCACTTATCTCTAATTCCTTCACAAACAAACTCCTTGACGTTCCTCTAAATCGATTCCTTTCTTTACAGCACACAGAATTCTTCTTCGAAGCAACAAGGAGGAAGAAATCTCTCACTTTCGCTCTACTCTTACAATCTCTCAAAAAATTTCTCACAATACTAGCCCTAAATTAAACAATCTACACTCTACAAAAAACAAAAACTCAGCGGACACCACCACGGGGCTTCTCTTTTGAGTTATATTTTGATTTTAAAAAAAAGAAACATTTAACTGTTAAGAGTGGTATTTATCTTTAAAAATCAATTTAAGTTATTAAATGAACTCAAAATATTTTGAAACTTTTATGATGAGTTCTCTGGATCATAAACCACAGTGGAGACAAAAAATCTAGTCATTTAAATGTTTATATTTTTCAAAATTAATCACCTTAGTGATTTAGTATTTGGAAAATTTAAGAATGTTTTAAATAACTTGACCCATGAAATTATTTTCAAAGGTTTCTCTGGTCATAGCGGACCTTCCAAAATTTTCTTGGGATTTAATAACCAATATGCTAATTTTCATGATTATTTTAAAGAAATAATGTGGAAAATCTTGAAAAATGTGGATCTCTATATAGGAACCTCTTCTGACTTTGGAAAAATCAGAGAATTTTCCCCCATACAGAGGATACAATATGTCAAAATTTTAAGCCAAGGTGATGTGTCAATATGCATGGAAAATCAAATGATTCCAAATATTATTTAATTAATTAAAAATATTTTATGCATCAAATGGGCTTGAAAGTTATTCCACATTATTCTCCTCTAAATTAAAAATATTTTATGCATCAAATGGGCTTGAAAATTATTCCACACTATTCTCCTCTGTTTGCTTAGCAAGAGGGTATTTTTATTTTATTTTTTTTTATTTTTCTATACAAAGTTATGTATTTTTGAAGTTTTGGGGATTAAATGAATCAAAAAATACCCCTATTTTTCTATTTAAACCGTGCGTGCCACCTCAACCTATGAAGGCTCTGAAAGCATGCGTGGTGCGCTCTGGTCGGACGCCGCCGTCCACGTAGCTTGCTGACTCGGCCCGCTATTCATGTCTCGAAGCGCCTTTCGGCTCGATCTCCTCCGTCCATTTGATACACGCTTTGATCGAACGTCTCCCCGCATCATCGTCCCCGATAGAATGATCCCGTGCCCGTCCAGACTAAAACCTTAAGATCTCGGCCTAGGCTCAACCAAATCACCTCGGGTTTGATCTTATGAACTCGTCTAAGTGCGACGAACGCATCCATACGGCTAAGGTACCATGAAATCAAGTTTAAGTAAATGAAGAATCACAATAAGCTCGGGAGGAGGAGGAGTTTTATACCTTTGCTCTGAGAAGGGAGGCTTCGATCAAAGATGCTTGACACGTTCGTCAGGGTCCAAGGAGGCTAGGGATTGAGTCCCTGGCCTTGGTGTAAAGTCTAGGTATGAATTCGACCAAGCTCAATTTCAGGTGTTGGTCTAAAGCTATGGTAGAGGCTCTGTGGAATGGGGATTTGATGGGGCTTTGGCTTCTTTCACTCTTGTGAAGGTGTACGCACAAGCAATTGAAGTTTGGAATGTGGAGGTGTATTGGGTTCTGTCCTGGTTTCCGGCAGGGTTTCAAGCTCAAAATTGAGCTCCGGCAATGGGAATGGGTGAGGGAAAATGGTTGGAATGCACTGAGGGGATCTTAGGGAAGCTCTGTGTGAAGTTTGGAGAGGCCTCTCTAAGAAAATTTCAGCACCACGTTCAACGGCCATGGAGGTGGCCTTTTATAAAAATGGGGTTATGGTGGCTGTCATGGCCAATTAGGAGGTGTAATGTGGTGCTTAGGTGGAGGGCAGAGGAGCTCCATAGTTTGATTTGGATGAGCTGGCCTCTAGGTTTGATTTGGGTGAGGTGCCATGGGGGTGGCTCTCGGTTTTGGGCTTTTTCGGCCACTAGGCTGGCCGGCCGGCCAGGGGGAGGTGGCTAGGAGCTCAGGGAACCCAGAGGAATCCATCACAGCAATTTAATGCAAATGTGCTTGGATTTGGCAAAGATATCTTAAGCATGTGCATTTTTGGAAATAAGATCCCTTAATTTGGGGGACCTTTGGTCCATGGCTTGATTTAGGTGGTTTCATGGTGTTTGGACTGGTCACTAGGTCCAACTAATGGCTGTGGTGGAGTTAATTTGGTGGCTTTAAGGTGGTTAGATCACATGTAGTGTATGGGTCCAAGTGGGTGCAAATGACCAAAACTGGGGTTTGGGCTAGGTTAGCCATGTCAATTGACTCAATTGACTATTGCATTTAGTGTAGATGATCATAAGGAACAACTTTGATGAAGGATGGAAGTGGTTTTGAGTTCAATTGAAAGGTCCATTTGAAGGAATTTTANACCATCTACGTGAGTATCCCAAAAGATCAAGGGATCTAGGCTAGAAATTTGAGTTCAGGGTGTGAGTGATTGTGAGTGCAGATAAGTGTAGTGAGTGTAGTGAGTGCCTTAGCTCCAGAGCAACACACAGGGTCAACCCTAAGGTCCAGCAATCCTAAGGGTGACTTATCTTGAGTTTCCCCCACAGTGACCCCACTTACTAAGTATTTAGAGGTTGAGAGCAATATTTGGAACTTCAAGTTGAGTGGAGAAGAGTGTAGAATTTCTAATGGCGAGGGTTCCATATCTAGCTTTCTAGGAATATTCAACAGGAAAAGTCCTATGGCTAGACCCTAGGATACTAAATGGGACAAACAAAACCTCAACAAAAAATGAGGTCAACAAATGCTCCCAATAGGTGTGGTGTGTTGGGCAAGCACACCGCGCGTATTGGGATTGACCGATGAGATCAACTAAACTAATACAAACTCCTAAGTCAGCAGACCCAGAAGTACGCGTAGAGTTGTGCATGTGATTTGTTTCTGCTGGAGAAATAAGCAAATCGAGAAGTAGGGACTCTCGCTGGGGATCAGAGAGTGAATTTTGAGTAATGAAATTTCAGGTATTCATAAAGGATGGGAATCAGTATGTAAGTGCTGACCCCGATGTGGGAATTGAAATTCAAATATCAACTCAAAAAGTGGGAGAGAGAGTCGGAGTGTAAGGACCAACCTCAAATGTAATGAATCAGAAATGTAGGACTGATTGGGAAATGAGAGTTGAAATGTAGGTCAATTCTCAAATGAAAGTTTCAGAATGTAAGGTCCGACCTCAAATGTAAAGAATCAGAAATCTAAGACTAATTCAAAAATGAGAATTGAAATGTAGGTATATTTTCGAATGAAGGTGTCACAATGTAAGGTCTGACCTGAAATGTAAAGAATCAGAAATATATGACTGATTCCGAAATGAGAAATGAAATGTAGGTCAATTCTCAAAAGAAGGTGTTGGAATGCAAGGTTCGACCTCAAATGTAAAGAATCAGAAATTTAGGACTGATTCAAAAATGAGAATTGAAATGTAGGTCAATTTTCAAAAGAAGGTGTCAGAATGTAAGGTCCGATCTCAAATGTAAAGAATAAGAAATTTAGTACTGATTCAGAAATGAGAATTGAAATGTAAGTCAATTCTCAAAAGAAGGTGTCGGAATGTAAGGTCCAACCTCAAATGTAAGGAATTAGAATTTTAGGACTGATTCAGAAATGAGAATTGAAAAGTAGGTCAATTCTCAAAAGATAGTGTCGAAATGTAACGACCGACCTCAAATGTAAAGAATCGGAAATTTAGGACTTATTCATTGAAATGTAGGTCAATTCTCAAAAGAAGGTGTCGGAATGTAAGGTCTGACCTCAAATGTAAAGAATAAAAAATTTAGGACTTATTCGGAAATTAGAATTGAAATGTAAGTCAATTCTCAAAAGGTGTCGGAATGGAAGGTCCGACCTCAAATGTAAAGAATCAGAAATGTAGGACTGATTTAGAAATGAGAATTGAAATGTAGGGTAATTCTCAAAAGAAGGTATCGGAATGTAAGGTCCAACCTCAAATGTAAAGAATAAAAAATGTAGTACTGATTCAGAAATGAGAATTGAAATGTAGGGCAATTCTCAAAAGAAGGTATTGAAATGTAAGGTCCGACCTCAAATGTAAAGAATCAGAAATTTAGGACTCATTCAGAAATGAGAATTGAAATGTAAGTATCAATTCGAAGATGAGAGAATTGGAATTTAGGTATCAATTCAAAGATATGAGAATGAGTATTTAGGTACTGATTTGAAGATGTGATTTGAAATTTACAAAGAGCTTGTGATGTTGAATTTGTGGTTGTGTGTCATGTGGAAATGTTGATTTTGAAGAAGATTTGTAAAATTTCGTGGAGTTTTGTGCAGAATGTGAAATTCTGCGAGGATGTGTAGAGAGTTAGTGTAGATAACGATGGTTGTGCTGCGTGCACAAGGAGTAGGAAATTCAAAAAATGGAAGTATCCACTCAACAAGTTTGTTTTATTTTTCTTGTTGCTTTTGTCATAATTGATTTTTCAAAAAAGTTTTTTTAAAGATTTAATTTCAATTGGTTGATTTTCAAAAGAAATTTGTATTTATTTATTACAGTTATCTTTTATTTGTGTTTTATTTATTGTTAAAAATTTGTCGTTTCGTTCTTTGTTCATTGGAACTCTGAAACATTGCATGGTTCGCAGCTTTCATCCATCGCACAAAAAGGCAATTGACAAAAAGGCACAACTTGAGAGAAATTTCCGTTAATTTGCTTCAATAAAGATGCTATAGATCAAATATAGGCTAATGCCTCAAAAAGTGTACATCATGTAATACATGCTGAAAATGCATTGAGAGCCTTCTCAAGATATGAGTACATCATAGACTGATTACATCAGATACATGTCATGCTTGTTAAAAAAAGGCAAGTGAATCGTCTGCGCTTGGTATATCAAGATCTTGATCCAGCAGACCTTCTGAGTCATGCTCATTATATCAAAATATTTCCACAGCTCATCTGAATTCACCAGGGCTAATTATATTGATTTCTTTTCCAAACAAAATATTTCTCTTACTCATGAATGAGACCGATTATATCAGTTTAAGGGACCATCTACGTGGGTATCCCAAAAGATCAAGGGATCTAGGCTAGAAATTTGAGTTCAGGGTCGTGAGTGATTGTGAGTGCAGATAAGTATAGTGAGTGTAGTGAGTGCCTTAGCTCCAGACCAATACCCAGGGTCAAACCTAAGGTCCAACAATCCTAAGGGTGACTCATCTTGAGTTTACCCCATAGTGACCCCACCTACTAAGTATTTAGAGGTTGAGAGCAATATGTGCAACTTCAAGTTGAGTGGAGAAGAGTATAGAATTTCTAATGGTGAGGGTTCCAGATCTAATTTTCTAGGAATAGTCAACAGGAAAAGTCCTATGGCTAGACCCTAGGCTACTAAATGGGACAAACTAAACCTCAACCAAAAATGAGGTCAACATGACTCTAATGGGAGTTTGACAATTAGTGAATTTCAAAATCTTTATAAAAATGTTATGTTATTAAGGATTAAACTTAATTGAAATTGCACTCCAGTAAATTTTAAAATCTTAAACATTAACTTTCTTAAAATCAAATAAGAACATAAATAGTTGGTATGAAAACTTGATCTGAAACTTAAAATAGAAAGAAAGTTTTAAAACTTTCAAAATTTTCATTCGTTTGGACCTTATCATTTAAGTGCCCTAATTTTTATTAAGCATGTAATTTACCATAGGGTATCCTATAACCAACATAACTAAAAATTATTGATTAAAATTTCAAAAAAACCTAAAACTAAATAAAAAATTTAAACTTTGAAACAATTAAGTCTTTAAGACCTTGTTTTTTGACAGTTCATATTGTTATTAGGCAAGGTATAATTTTCTAAAGTGTGTCCCATGCCCAACCAAACTATAAGAAATCACAAACTTACTAAAAGAATACATAATTTTTAAAAATTGAAATCATATCATCAAAAAAAAATTTCAAGCCAAAAATTTGTAAATAAAGTAGAAACTAAATCAATCTCCCTTATGTTTAGTGTAACGTTCACTGAAGTTGCCTTTCTCTTCAATAATCTCTTAAGTTAAATGTGATTCCCTATGCTTTAAAACTTGATCTAGTAACTCTATTCACCAGTTAGGTTGGATGTGAGTCCATGTGTTTTCCATCCTAACATGTTTAGGCTAAAACCGTTGAAAAAAATAAAATCAAACTAACCAAAGAAAACAAACAAAAACAGTACTATTTTTTATAATACAAACAATATTTTCAAAATAAACATTTATAAAATCAATCAATGACTTGCTCAAAATAAACAAATACTTAAATTAAAATTGTAACCTTCAGATATGACGACCTCTCTTAGTCTCAAGGATGACATCCTTAAACTATGTCGGTTGCTATTTGGACAAGGTATAATTCCACATGTGGTCCCCTATACCTAGTTATAACTAGAAAACACACAATTGCCCAAGAATGGATAAAAATTTTCAAATTATTTTTTGAATGAATCAATCTAACAAAACACAAAAAAAGATAAAGAAATTCCTATGATTTTGAGGAGACCTTTTCTTACAATCGGACATGGAATGATATATGTGCAGAGGTAATGACCAAGAAGTTACATTTAATTTACTTAAACCAATGAAGTATCCTAATAAAAGAAAGAATTGGAAATGCTATTTACTGGACATTATTGATTATAAGATCGTAAATCATTTTCAAGAAAGATGTGAAGTCATATCAGATCAAAATGATGAGGCCAAATTAGATAAGAAAGATCTAAAGGACTAAACTGAGAGTGATTTAGAGGACAAGTCAAATGTTATAAACACTGAGTATTCAAATTAAACTTTGAAATTTTAGATATTTTTGAGAATAGCAAGCCTCTGATTCCTTCTATTGAAAAACCTCTTAACTTGAGATGAAAGTTCTCCTTACTGATTTAAAATTTTCATTTTTTGGGAACTCATTAAATTTAACAGTTATTAATGGAAGAAACAATAAATCTAAGGCAGATCCTTAAAGATGATTAAATCCAATTATGAAAGAAGTTGTAAAGAAAGAAATTTTAAAGTAGTTAGATGCAGGAATTATTTATCAACTTTAGACAGTTCATGGGTTAGTCTTATTCACGATGTTCCTATAAAAGCAGAAGTGAAAGTAGTCGTTAATGAAATGAATGAATTAAATCTAGCAAACAAGTTACTAAGTGAAGAATTTGTATTGATTATAAAAAATTATACTTCCCCATTAGGAAATATCACTTTCATATACCTTTCATGGACCAAATATTGGATATACTAGCTTGGCACTGCTATTTCTGTGCTTTAGATGGATATTCTAAGTACCATCAAATACCTATTGCTCCCGAGGATCAATAAAAAAAATGATATTTACTAGTCTTTATGGGACTTTTTCTTTAAGAAGAATACATTTAAGTTTAGGCAACGCACCTGAAAATTTTCGCTAGTGTATCATGCATACTTTGTGTGCATAATTGAGAAAGAAATAGAAGTTTTTTATAAAGGATTTCATAATTCTTGGAACCACTTTTGATTCACGTTTAGATCATTTAACAAAGGTTCTAAAATGTTATGAAGTAATAAATTTTGCTCCGAATTGAGAAAAATGTGAATTCAATTTAGCATGGGGAACTGAGTTAAGACATAAAATTTTTGAAAATGGCATGGAAGTACATCCAACAAAAACTCATGTTATAGTTGAATTACAACCTTCTACAACAGTAAAATGAGTATGAAGTTTTTTTGGAAATGTTGTGCTTTACCGAATTTACAATAAAGACTTTTCAAAAATTTCTAAGACATTATGCCATCTTTTAGAAAAAGATATGTATTTTGATTTTGATGAAAAATTCATGTACGCCTTCAAACTATTAAAGGAAAAATTAACAACTGCCCCCATCATTGCTTCACCTAACTTGGAAAACCATTTGAGTTAATGTGTGATGCAAGTGATTAGGTTATTGGGGCTGTTACAGGACAAAAATATGATAAGATTTTTAAAGTTATATATTATACCAATGAAACTCTAGATGAAGCTTAAATTAATTACACAATAACCGAAAAATGAGTTAATGGTAAGAGTATATGCTTTTGAAAATTTTAGACCATATCTTATCAGAGTCAGATGTATTGTGCATACTGATCACTTCACTATTAAATATCTTATGTTGAAGAAGGTTTTAAAGCTAAGATTAATTGCTGAGTCCTTTTGTAAGAGTTTAATTTCTAGATTACGTATATGAAAGGCACTAATAATCAAATTACTGATCTTTTGTTGAGACTTACACAAAAAAATAATGAAAACAATCTTGATAACATTCATGAAAATTATCCTAATGAAAAACTATATGCTGTTGTTGAGTGGCATATACTGTGGTATGTAGATTTAGTTAACTACTTAGTAACATCTTACTAAATTGACTAATGAGCCACTAGAAGAAAAAGTTCATTCATAATGCAAAATTTTACTTTTGGGATAACCCATATTTACATAAAAAATGTTGACACATTTATTAGAAGATGTGTACCAATTACAGAAACCTAAGAAATTATTCAAAACTGTCATAAATCTAATTTTGGGGGACATTTTGGAGTGGACAAGGCTGCATTTTAAATTTTATGCTCTAGATTTTGTTAGCCAACATTGTTTAGAGATGTCAATACATACGTGAAAGCTTATGATTGATGTCATAGAGTACATAATATTTTTAAATTAGATGAAATGACCCTAAATTTTACTTTGACAATTAAAATATTTGATGTATAGGGTTTAGATTTTACGAGACCATTTGTACCATCTGTAGAAAAAAATTACATACTATTAGCTCTGGATTATGTGTTTAAATGGATTCAAGCCATTGCTTTGCCCCATTTTGATGCTACTAGTCTTTTAAAATTTTTAAATAAAAATATTTTTATCATATTTGGAATGCCAAGAGTGATTTAATGATGGGGGAAGTCACTTTAAGAATTTTAGAATTAGCACATTATTGGCAAAATACGTAAGTAAACATCAAATTTCCACAACTTATCAACATTTGACCAGTGGTTTAGTAGAACTACATAATCATGAAATTAAGAGAATTTTGAAAAAAAATTGTAAATCCTAATAAAACTAATTGATCTGCTAGACTTGATTTTGCATTATGGGCTTATAGGACGGCTTATAAAACTCCTATAGGAATGTCATAATTTATACTCATATTTGGAAATGCCTGTCACTTACTCGTTGAGTTAGAACATAAAGTTCTTTGGGTGATAAAAGTATTTAATTTTGATTTAAAAGATGCTGGTGAGAAACTATTTTTTTAATTAAATGAGCTCAAGGGAATAAGGAATGAATCTCATAAAAATACTATAATTTATAAAATAAAGATGAAATATTGAAATGATTGGAAGATTTTCAAAAAATATATCAAGCCAGTACAAGTGGTTTTGTTAAATAATACTGGATTGAAATTATTTTCTGGAAAACGTAAGTCTAGATGAATGAGGTCATTAGTTGTGATAAAAGTTTATCAATTTGGTACAGTGGATATGAAAGATCTGAAAAATGAAGATATAATTAAAGTAAATAAACATAAACTGAAACCATATATTGGTGAAAACATGTCTGATCATAAAGAAATATTGATGCTTTGTTAGTCAACGTAAAACATTTGGATACGTCAGTCTGACAAAGATAAAGCACGCACTTGGTGGGAGGCAATCCATAATAATTTGTGTGGATTGATTTATGAGTGTTAGGGAGTTAAAGAGAAACATAAAACTCTATTTGATGAATTAAATATGATTGGGACTTGAAAAATTTGTCGTTAAGCAAGATGGTGCTTATTAGGGTACTAGTGTCGATGCACCAAAACTAGTGCCTAAGCACCAGAATCTGGCGCCCAGGCTCCACAATTTCTAGACATAGGGAAATCCACATAATGCAGTTTATACCTATTCTTTTTTATTTAAACAGCCCTATCTTCATCTGAAATCATCCAAACTTCAAAAATTAGGCTCGAGAGACAAAGTTAAGAGGGATTTAGAGTTCATTAATCTTTTTTCTTGGTTCCATGGAGAGTAAAATAAATGGTATGGCCAATGGAAATAAGTTTTGGCACAAATATACTTAAACCTATTTTAATGGGTTTATAGAGCTGAGCTTGGAAAAGATGAAGAGCAAATTACAAAAGATTGAAGAGCAGCTATCTCTTATGCACAACAAGTTGCATTATTTTTATCATTAGTATGAGCACTTGGTGTAGGAGATGAAACTCCAATCCAATTACATGTCGTGCTATCAAGATTATCAAGTAAACCATGTATAGCAAAAATAATTGGACTGATAAAAAAATGGCTAAGGATTTTACTAATCCTCCTTTCTTCCACAAATTTGATCACATCTATTTAACATTGGAAAAGAGGGACTAAAATGAGGTCAACAAGGACTGATATTTGGAAGGATTCTAGTGTTTATGTGCAAGTTTGTGTCAACTTTAGTAATTGATGTATCGTGTACAAAGTCTTTTAAAATTTGAATGTGTGTTTGTTTCTTTTTAGTTTCATGTGTTCTATTCTATTTTTTTGTCTATTTTACTATCACTTAGTGATTAATAATGAAAATATGTTTGTGAAAATTATTTGTTAGAATGGTGGAATCAATCTTGGATCAAAAGTTATGATTGAATAATTTGAAGTTAAAAGATGTTGGAGAGATTATAAATTTTAGGTTTAATGTTAAATTAATGATAAATTTTTGTTTAGAGGTTTTAGACTTGCTGTGTGACTTAAGAAAATCAAACCAATAAAATTTTTTAATATAGAACCTAGCGCCAAACTTCAGCGCAACAGGTCTCCTAGGTGCTGGTTCAACTGAATCAACCGAAACACCTCAAATTCACAATTTAAACATAGCCCAATTCATTGTTGATGCCTAAGCTTCATCTTCTTCTTCTTTTCATTAAAAAACTTATTTTAAGGTTCTTCCTTGTGCTCTAATCTTCATGCTTTCAGACTTTTTACCACCAGGTTTCATCTTCTTATGGTTAGATCTTCAATTTAGCAAAAGCTATTTTATGATTTTACTATGGATTTTCTCAAAGCTTGAGTGGAAGCTGAAAAATTTTTTGTTTTGGATTGTGTTGTAAAAAATCCATGAATCTAAGCCACTTTTACTTTAAAGAACTTGTGTGAAGCCGTTAATCTTATTTTTAAAATTTGTTTGAATTTTTCTTGAATGTTTAGATGGATCTTAGGATGAAGTGGGGAAAAGGAAAAGAAGCCTTTTTGAATGCAAAGTTTATAAAAATTAAGGCACAATTTTGTTATAATAAATTTGCATTTTCATGGAAGATCATTATGGAGCGAAGTTTTTTACAGACCTGGTGGTGCCATTGAGAATGTAATCGTATCTCGACCCTAGGAGAACTTCTATTATTTCACTGTCATAATTTTCATTTATGTGGTACGAGAGTTTTATGCTAATTTTTCGGAGGCATCTCATGATGAGATATTTTTTCAAGGAGAAGGGGTTGAGTTTACTTCTGAGTGAATAAAGATGGTGTATGGTTTGCCTTTTGCTAAAGATTATTTATATTCTGATTATACAACATCTGAAGTAGAGTCTGGCCAGATTACTGAATTTCTGACTAATGAACATGGAGCCTGGAAGATTCAAAATGATCATAATATAAACTTTTCTTCTTCCACGCTCAATGCCACATCAAATGCTTGAAATTATTTTATTTCAGCCCGCCTCCTTTCTTCTAACTACTTGACTAAAATGACATGAGAAAGAGCCACCTTGAACTACTGCATCCAAGAAATGAAACCTATTGAGTAAGAGTCCATTTTAAATGTCATTCATAGTCCTTTTTTAAAAAGGAAGTCTACAAACATTTACTCCTTAAGGGTGCATTTGGGAGAGCTTATTTGTAGCGGTGGCATTTTATAAACGCTATCATCTATTTGAAAATCACATTTCTACAAATTTTCATAAAATTATGTTATGATTTTTGTATTGGACTCGGTTCGCGGGTAGGACCCAACGATCAACATTTAATACTGTGAAAAGACGAGTATTTCCCTCTGTCCCTAATTTTGCAACGAGCGGCTCCTCTGCCCTAATTTCGCAACCAACAGCTCTTCAATCCAGCACGACATCGCATCAGTCCATCTCTTTGTTTGATCCACATCTCCCTCCATCTTCGGCAAGAATTCCCACCGGTAACCCTTATTATTTTTACTCCTCGCTCCTTTGTCGCTTCTCGGTTTGTAGTTTCCAGTGAAAATGCCACTCCAAAGGGTCTGATTTTTTGCGTTATGTTTTTCATCTTTTGTTGTCGAATGATTTGGGTGAATATAATTTGGTTGAATATGTTAGTTCTTATTTTATCAAAACCCCAAGAAACTCTTTAGAAAGGTAATACGCCTAAATATATAGTGTTGTTAGACACATTTTTATACCTGTTTTTGAGATAATGCACTTTAATGGAAGGTATTTTTGTGTTTTTCTTTCAGGTACCGGTAAAAAGGTGAAAAATATTTAAAGGAGTGAGAACGGATCAAAATTGTAGCAAAAAAGTGAAAAATGTGCAAAAGTGTTTTGGCGTTTAAGCGCCAAATTCAGCGCTTAAGCGCCGGATAAACAAAGAAGCCGAGCCTAAGCGCCAAAGGCCCTCACGCTTAAACTCCAGTAGAAGTTGTTGGATGAGTAAATTCAGTTTTTTGCAAGTTTTGAAGAGATTTTTGAGGCACCTATTGGCTTAATAGGTGGTTACAACCACCATGGACAAAAAATATTGCGAAAGGATGCATCACTTGAGGAAATACATCGAATCAAGAGAGATTTTGAAGAGATACAAAGGTAGCTTTTGAAGAATTCTAAAAGAAGGAAGGTTTAGACATTGAAAGGGGTCCTGAAAGTACTGGGAAAGTTTTGAAAGTTCTAAAATTGGGGAGTTAGTTGGAGAGATTTTCAGGCACCACCACATATTTATCCCTTTTTATCCTTTTTATTTTAGTTTTATATTGAGAGTGTTGTAAAAGAGAAGAGATTCAAATGAACTTAAAGAGTTTGGTGGAGGACTTGAGATAAGTTTTTATTTTTTGTTTTAGACTATTTTAGGTTTTAATTGAAACTTGTTGTTGGTTTGATAATGATTTCTACTTTTAAACTAAAGTATGGTTTTAATTTTTCCATATATTATGAGTAGTTTTCTTTATCTTTCTTCTTAAAATGATAAGTAATTAAGTATTGGATGCAGGTTGTGGAGAGTATTGATCGTTAATGTTGGAAGTAGTTGTGATGATTTAAATCCATGTACTTCATTTACTTCTTGATTTGGCCAATCCAGATGTTAAAAATTTTAGTGAGAACATGTAAGAATCGGGCTGGTATTGTCTCAGTCAACAATTGAATAGAATCACATGAGGTTGTATAAATAAGAATGTAGTTCATATAATAGAGTGAAAATAATAAGAGAAATATTCATTGAAGGGTGTAGAGTTAGAGGACTTTAAAGTAACAGGTTAAAGCCCCAAACTTGGTTTATTATTTTAGGTTCTGATAGAATTTGTTAACCACCAGTGGAGGGTATCAAGGGAACTCTAGAGTGAGAGCTAGTAACTTCCTTGCCTAGCCGGCCTTGAGAACTATTCAAACTTTAAATTAGCCAATGTTCTTTATAGCATCTCTAGTAAGGGTAAAGAATATTATTGCTCCTATTTGGCACAACACAATATGCATACTTTCACAACATAATTTCTATACTTATTACTATTTCATGATAAGGAGAATGATATTTTCATATTTGGTGCTCTCCTTCTACAAAAGCTCAAGTTATCTTTTAAAATTTGCTATGTTTTTGTCAAAATATTAAAATTAGCAAAAATACTTAAACTTTCTTTGCAGCAAAAACGTCTTTACTATAAATAATTGTCTTTTTAAAAATAAAAAGTTTTCCAAAAAGTGCATATTGCATATCTTCCCTATGGGTTCGATATTCAGGTCTTAATAAAAAAGTTCTATCTTACTTGATAATGATACATATACTTGCGCAGTATCCCAATATATATAAATTAAAAGTTAAATTCATATTTTTTTTCAAGAGCAAGTTTTTGTTTTTGCTCCAAAATAAGGAAATATATGTGAAAAATATTATCTGGATTTTTTTATACTGTTACATATAAGCAATTTCAGGATCAAGTTTTGGCACCATTGTCGGGGAAGTGAAGTGAAAATGGTAAGGAATCTATTGATTTAAAATGAATTTTCTATTTTTAGAATGTCTTATTTAAACTTTAAGTTATTTAATTTTATTTTGTGTGTGTTTAGTTTTATTTTATTTTATGTTAGTATATGCATAGTTCAGGTTCTGAAGAACTAGTTCCCTATGATTCTGAATTACAGTGAGGGTCTGTTTGGGGCAGCTACAGCTTATCCAACTTCTGCTGATAAGCAGCTTATCCTGATAATCTGCTGATGATCAGCTGATCCAGATAAGCTGTATGGCTGTTTGGTTGGCGCTTATGAAAAACAACTGATTTTGAAAAATTGACCATTATACCCTTGTTCTGAATAAGCAGTTTAACTGTTTGGTTAGTGCGTTTTGTAAACAGCTTATTTAGAATTTGTTCTTTTCTCAACAAAATTAAAGATCACTGTTCAGAGAAGAAAATACCAAAAAGATCATGTATATTTAAATAACTAAAAGATATCTGATCACATCAAACGAATATGTTACACATACAAAAGTCAAACGCACATGGACATACTACTACAAAGTAAAATAAGAGCCCATAAAAAAAAAATAACATGTTAAAATGATAAGTAAAATTATGATAATGTTAACTTTATAATGTAGCAGCATATCACGGCCCATGCCACCTACATCTGACACTCCAGAAGGAGACATATCACAACCTGTCCGACTCCGATATCGAAGAAATGTGAGAACCTGAATCACCTGTGGCGTTCTCCCGTTGTCGTACAATTGAACTCCTAGTAGTTGTGTCCAATTGAGAGCACGTAGCAATAGTTCCACTGTCGGCCCACCTGAAGAATTTGCAGTCGTCCGATCTTTGTCCCCACCGCGAGCACCTGTAGAATTGTCGTTTGTAACTATGTGTCTGTCGTGATGTAAAAAGCAATGACAGTAGCCCACATCGGCACATCATTTGCCCTAACTTCCCTGAATATCTCGAGCTCATTATCCTACAATTAATATAAAAAACGTTGATCAGTCAAAAACTAGAGAGAATTAAAAAAAACTCAAGAAAAAGTTAGTGAATTAAAATTTTTATTAGATAAATGATTGTTGGAATCTAATTAAAAATTAAATTAGATAAATGATTTAAAGTTATTTTTGGAATCTTGATAAAGTTTTAGTGGAGTTTGGAGAGTATATAGTGCTACAAGTTGTTACCATAATGCTAGTTCTTATAACGTGAGGNAATCTTGATAAAGTTTTAGTGGAGTTTGGAGAGTATATAGTGCTACAAGTTGTTACCATAATGCTAGTTCTTCTAAGGTGAGATTATTTAAAAAACTCAAGAAAAAGGTAGTAAATAAAAATTTTTATTGATTTCTCAATGAATCGAGTACAAGTCTATTTTTACTTAACGTATAAACTTTATATTAATCAGATGGTAGTGTTATGTTCATCGAATCCTTATGGTTTTAATTTTAAGTTCATATAACTTTAGACAGTATAAACTTAACGAATCCTTATGGTTTTATCTTTTCATTTTCAATTGATTTCACTAGGACAAAGAAAAGACGAGCAAGTTGCAATGGGATTTCACAAGGAAGGGCATCGATGGGGCCAGTGGTGTGAAGGGTGAAGAATAGGTAAGAAAGTCCCAACAATCTCACTGGTGAAGGGATTCCTAAGGACAAGCAAGCATGTGAAGGCTACAAAGAGGTGGACAACTAGCAACAAGATTTGTCTGGCAAAGGGCATCAAAAGGAACAACAACTTTTAAAAAATAAAGACTTTGTGCAGTTCTAATTTTATTGTTAATTAGAGAAATTTTTGGTTCTATCAAAAGGACCAACATCCTATCAGTACACTGCAGTTTTTTTTGTTAAATACATCTTTTTACTTTTATGTATGCAAATTCTCTTGGTTGAATAACCAAACAATAATTTTAATTAAATTCATTAACTAAAATATGAATGATGTTAAAAATGAACCAAGCAAATGTCCTGGCGCTTAAGCAAAGTGAGGCGAAACCACAGTGCCTCAACCACTTCCAAGGTGGTTGTTATTATGCAGGCTTGCCAAGACAAATGCCTTAGCTCAAGGCACCAAGGATGCTGACAATGAGTACCAAAATATAACTAGTACTTTATAAGTGCCCGGTTCTGAATCAGGCGAAAGACAGTGGTAACAAGTAGCTCCCCGGGCAGCCACATTGCCTTGAATGGTTATGTTGTACAATGTGTGATCAGATTATGTGTAATGCCTAAAAATTAGATAGAAGATGGAATTATTAAAGCTTTATGTTAGCATTATAATGAGTAGCAGTCAAAACTAGCATGGTTGAAAGTTTTCCAATTAACTGGCAAAATAGAAAAAAGAGAATTAACACCACATGCAACGCTTTCCACAATAAACATTAAGATTGATCCAAGAGACCAAGAGTATTCTAATTGTGATCATCAAGACATTGAGTCACACAGTAGAAACAGATTTCTATATTCATTGTGGCAACGACTCATACAAATGCAGATATTTAGTGATGTGAATAGTGATCATATCTTTCAAAAGATCAGGATGCTAAACTCACTTGCATTGGTGAATTCTCATGTACAAAAGAAGTGCTAGATATGTAAATGCATAAAAATTGAATGGTATTTATGTAACACTGCATTAGAATTATTTAATCTAACTAAAAATGAATATTGATATTGTAAAACCGAACCGATCAGAAAATTGATATAACCTAACCAACTAAACTGAAGTGATTCAATTTATGTGGTAATTTTTTGAATAATTTGAGATTTATATATGAAATAATAGTTTGCTATGTGAACAAATAATATGTGATATAATGTAATGTTTTGATAAGTATTCTCTGCTGACAAGTCAAGTTATAGAAATATCAAAATGACTAACATTCATCAACATGATGTAGATGATAATGATGACTCATCAAGCACGCCTAAAAGGTTCCATAAAGAGTTCAAGTGATTTTTAAAAACAGCTTTCAGTGTATTTCTTGTTCTAAATGTTGTCCATATTCGCCAAAACACTCAACAACTTTTCAAAAATAGAAATTATTTCTTAATGGATCCTAAAAATATTTCAACTAAATCCACTTGCATACCTTGCATTTACTTGTACCTGAACAACCGATTAAACTAAAGAAAAAATATCTCAAAATTTGTGTACTGCTCATGGTAGAATTACTGATTCTCAAAACGGCTTCTGCAACATTCAGATCGAGTCTTAAACAACCCAAGTTATTTTGTAAGGCTTTTTTTAAAAGTTAAAAAATTACCCAATGAGTTGTAAACTATTTTCTAAATAAATTCTCCGCATTTTGTCTATTCTCCCAAAGACATTTCTTCTAAAGCAGCATATCCTTTCTCTAGGTAATATTTTGAAACAAGAAACCTAATTTCCAAATGTTATTTCTCAACACCAAATCATTCTCTCTTGGCTAGCAAGCTTCAAGGCAACAATTTTTTAGATGCAATCAAAGTTGACCTTACAAATCAAGCATTTCGTTCAAAAGTTTTTTAAAAGAAGAGAATATCTCTTTTTTTCTTCTTTTATCTCTTCATAATTTTAACCTCATTTAATTTTTCAGCATATTAATGGTTTCAAAAATCTAGAATCAGTTCTGACTTAAACCTATTGAGTGTATGGTTGTTCCACATATTTCATTAAATAAAAAAAATACACTTTCTTTTGAAGTTTTTTTTAAAGAGTTTTCAAAATCAATTTCATATTGTTAAAAACTGAAATTAAGTTTTCATTTTTCCAAATCAAATTTTCCTTGCAAAGAACTTTAAGCAACACATATTCCTGCATTCTCAGGGAGCAAAAATTTTTCAATAGGAATCATTTGAAGCTTTCCAACTAAACTGAAGTGATTCAATTTATGTGGTAAGTTTTTGAATAATTTGAGATTTAGATATGAAATAATAGTTTGCTATGTGAATCTTGTTTGAAATGTAGTGTAATATCATCCTACAACATGGTTACTTATAAAGAGATGAAGAAATTTTGAACAACTAGGTTGAGCTTGCTGAGACAAATGGAGTGTAATATCATTGTCAAGAACCTTGGACGTGCTTCGAAATAGATCATAGGAGATCATTGAACCAAAAAATTTTCAGAAGTGTAATCTTACAAAAATCATTACTCTGCAAATTATAAGAGTTATACAGTTGCCTATTATTAAAAGAGCTCGAGCAACTATGGGTGCACTTGCAATTAAAAATCAGTAGCACTATCACAAATCAAAGCAGAAAGCAAGCATACCATAATATATATGTTCCAATTAACAACTAATATTTTTTCCATTTGAACTAGAGTAGATACCGATACTGCTGTGAAAAACCAAAGTAAAAACCGTAACACACAAACTAACAAAACAAGACAACATGTATTTTATGCCTTTGTTGATATCATGGCCGACTGATATCATCTGCTACTTGTTCTCGTAAAGTCGCCATCTCTGATTCACCTTCTCCCTCTCGAGTGCATGCATCTTCTGAACCAAACTCTTCATGTATTGAACGTCCAACATGATATTTAATTGCTTTAGGTGGGATTTGAACTGAATCATCTTCTAAAATGACAAACTCCATTTTTGATCTGGAAGGGTGGCATTGGATGAAATTGTGTAGCGTCATTGTGGCAACAACTATTTGTACTTGCTTTGGAAAAGGGTAAGATGGCATATCCCGTAATATGACCCACTTTTTCTTCCACACTATGAACGCTCTTTCAATTACGCCGCGCAATGTGGAGTGTCTTTCGTTAAAAACCTATTTTTTACCTCGTACGACACCACTAGATCTTTCAAAATCAAGAATATGGTACTTCATATCTGGATAGGGCTTTAGATAACCCCTTTGCAATGGATATCCAACATCAACCAAATAGTATTTACCTAGAGGTGTGTCCGGAAATCCATGTCTGAAGTTTCTGGTAGCGAACTTGAAAACACGATTATTGTGAGCGCTTCCTTCCCATCCAGCCATGAAAAAAGTAAAGCACATATTGAAATCACATACGACCATAACATTTTGTGTTGGGGCGTCGCATCGGCCGATGAACACAACTTTTTCTTCATTAGATAATCGTGCATCAACGTGTGTCCCATCAATAGCTCCAATACAATCCTAGAGTTACAGCTAGAGAGTTTTTTAAACTGTAATGTAATAAAAGAAGAAAGATAAATGTAATGGTAAAGGACAAACCTTAAAAAATGGCATGTATCGAGGGTCATTTGTAATTTGTGAAGGAATTGAATGGAACGTTGGATCCTCGGGCTTCACTACCTTCTAGGCAAAACTCATAAGAGAGTTCAAACTGACTGAGAAATATCGGCTGATGGTTTCAGATGAATGTTGGAAATGCTCCACAGCTCCTCTTATTGATTCATTTTGAGATAAGATGTATAGAGTTATTGCAAGCACTTCCCTTGGGGTTGTTCTTGGAGAGCCGTGAAACCCATGATTGATCCGGAGTTCATTTAGAAGATCATGAAATATTTCTTGTGTCATACAGAACATATTAAAGAACCGTGTTGGATGGCCCCGTAATAACTCACCAACCCAACTGTCTCCTACTTGAGTTGAAGTCATACATGGGTTTCAGTCAACGTGTTTGAGATAGTAATAATACAATAATTTAAGGGTAAATGCGACTGTGTGTATGTGGTGGATATCTTCTACATCCATACTACAAAATTATTAAAAGTAAAATGAATTAAATTTAGTAATAAGAACAAAAGTATGCTACGAAAGATAAATAGAACATATGAACTTTGGGCAAAATAAAAACAATATATAATAAAATTGGCCACACAGAAAGAACAACCACATAAAAAGGTGAACTGTCCAAAACATCCACGAAGGAGATTAAAAAAGTCTGCATAACATAAACATAACATAGAACAATAGAAATTAAAGTCCATCAATAACTCAAATATTTAGATGTCCATAAAAGATCGCAAGTATTTAACTCGGTATTTGGTTCCAACTTCATAAAAAAACTGTCTGATGGTTGGATCTTGTAACACCTTCACGTATTGAATGTAGTCATCATCGTCTGCCTTAACATCAGAATATGTTTTAAGGACCTGAAGACACTCATCAATTGAGCTATCCTGTGAAGAAGAAGACCGAGCTTTACAGGTTTTAATAAGTGCATCAATAGTGCCTTTAATGAAAGCAACCTCTTTGTTCTTCTTTTCTACCCTGAAACGCTTGGGCACACTCGTGGATTGAACATCTGTGTGAACATGGCTAGAACAATCTCCTGAATCACCTATCTGCACAGTATCCATCTCTTGGGCTGAGCTGCTCAACCCTATATCATTTGGGGTGAACACATGAGTTCCTGTAGCGACAATCCCAGTGAACATTCCATCTAGTTTTTCCTCCATTACTGGATCAATGCCAACAAATTTAAATTTTTTGGCAGACGGCACTGCCTGATATAGATAACAAATGTGCATTAATAAAATAGTGTCAGGTCAATGTGAAATTATATTAAACATAAAATAAAAAGAGTAAATTATGCACATGTAGTTTTTCAGCCCACCATTCTTCTGGTGCATCTATTTTGCACTTAACTGAATCCCAGCCCATTCCCGTTGATCCCCTTTTCAGTTCTTTCTATAGTTTCCAATCCTTCTTTAACTGGTCCCATTTGTTCTTCATCTTCATGCAATCGTAATTTCTTCCAGTCATTTCTTTGAATTTAACCAAGATATTTCACCACCCTTCTTTNAGTTTTTCAGCCCACCATTCTTCTGGTGCATCTATTGTGCGCTTAACTGGGTCCCAGCCCATTCCTGTTGATCCCCTTTTCAGTTCTTTCCATAGTTTCCAATCCTTCTTTAACTGGTCCAATTTGTTCTTCATTTTCATTCGATCGTAATCTCTTCCAGTCATTTCTTTGAATTTAACCAAGATATTTCGCCACCCTTCTTTGTTAAAAAATGTAGTGGGTCTATTTCCCACTTCAACCTCCCTTACACATAAATCACAAAAGATCATAGTAACTTCTCTATCCCACATGGCTGATGTTCCAACCTCTTTAGCTTTACTCATTGAGTTCTGTTAGATTAATGGATAAGCACAAAATGTTTCTTTTCATNTTCCAGCCTCTTTAGCTTTACTCATTGAGTTCTGTTAGATTAATGGATAAGCACAAAATGTTTCTTTTCATGGCAAATAAATCACAAAACAAAAGAATAAATTCTATATCAACCCTATAAAAAATCACAAAACAAAAGATAGATTCCTGGCATCTTCATCTTTGTGACGCCATAAAGATTTGACATTGGAAACAAACCATGAGAAAGATTATTAAAAAATAGGATAAGCTTTGGAAAGAAAAAAAGAACTTTGGTAAAGATTGTCAAACTGCACTTTCATATAAAAGAAGAATAACCACATAACACTCTTTCATATAAAAAAAAACTATAAAATGAATATCTAAAAATTATTGAGTTTAGATTTATTTACTTAGTGGAAGAAAAAATATCATACAATAAAGAAGATTTTTCCTCACAAATGATATTTCATTTAGGAGCATTTACATGCATCCCACCCAACTCCTTTGTATTTACATATCTAATACCTAAATTTTATGTTTTAAATTAATATCACCTAACTTTTTCATACCATATCAAAAATAAGGGGGAGTAAAGAAACATTAAAGCTTAGCTAAATCCAAACTCAAAAAGCAACTCCAACCAAATTCAAAAGAAAAATCATGTAAGAAAACGTCCTACAATTAAAGGGTTGAAACAAAGTTTCCATTTAGATTTATTTGCAAAGGAAAATTTCATGAAAAAATTATCAAGAATGACAAAGTAACCAAACAAGTTGATAATGCAAAAAAAAGACCTGTTGATAGTAGCCCTAAAGAACATCAAAATTATAGTTCAATCATGCTTAGTCTACTTTAATATTCATTAGACAACACCTCATCTTCTTACAAAATGGCCTGGGAGACTTCTCTAAGAAAATATCAGATTTAGTGATTATAAAATATTGATGATTGTTCCTTTAGGCAAAACCGCAGGTCGCTGTAAATGTGTAATGACAAAGAAAACGAAGAAGATATACCTGTAGCAAGGAAAACCGAAGAAGGCTACAGAAAAAATGAAGTAGGTGGATAATGAGTGAAGCTTGAAGAACCACTTCGAGAAAGAAGCAGATCTGTGGATGGTTCCCCGCTGTTGGAATCCGTCGATGTATTCTCCGCTCGAACAGATGTTATGGGATCGCGCCTCGATCTGGCGTCGAATGGCAAGGTTACGGGAGCAAGTGGCCAAGCCCTGCTGGATCCGGCGTCGAACGACTTGCTGACGGGAGCGAGAGGCGAAGGGTTGCTGGATCGAGGATCGAACGGGTTGGTGACGGGAGAACGACTACAATCCGGGCGAAGCTCCTTAGCCGAGGCTTTGAACAGAGACGAGTGCGAGAGCAAGAAGCTAGGGTCACGGGAGAGGTGAAGGAAAAAAACAAGGTCACGGGCGTAAATTGGAATTGGAAAACGTGGACCGTGGGGGTCAGCCCACGATCCACATCTTTTACAATTTAGAAATCACATTTTTCAATAATCTTGTGATAAGTGGGTACCAAACAGTAAGGTGGAGTTTTGAAAATGCCGCCCGCACTTATAAGCTGTCCCAAACGAGCCTTGAATTATTAGAAAAATAAAAAAAACCAAAAAAATTTAAAATATGGAAAAATCCAAAAAAATTATAGGAATGGCAAACAAAAAACGTTCAAAATGCTAAAATTCATCAAGAGTTTAGACCTTCAAGAGATTATGCCAACCCTACTGTAGATGAACGTCATTGTAGTATTAAAAAACCTACTGTAGTGGCTAATTCATTTGAGTTTAAACCTGCTTTCATAGAAATGATATCAATTAATCAGTTTGGGGGATCACCAACTTATAATCCAAATTTACATATTGCCAAATTTCTAGAATTATGCACTACATTTTAATACGATGGTGTATCTGATGATGTCATAAGACATAAGTTATTTTCTTTCTCACTGAGGGATAAAGCTAAGATGTGGTTGAATTCATTAGCACCTAGATCTGTCAGAACTTGGGGTGATTTAGCACAAAAATTCCTTGCTATATATTTTCTACCATAAAAAATTGTGAAGCTTAGAAATGATATTACATTTTTGAATCAGTTTGAAGGAGAATCTTATTAAGAAGCATGCAAAAGACTTAAAGAACTCTTAAGAAAATGTCAACACCATGCTATACCCTATTGGTTAATAATTCAAACTTTTAACAATGGATTACTTGGATCTTTTAGATCAATTAACGATGCCGCTGTTGGTGGTTTCATTGATGTCAAAACCCTTTCATGACGCTTATACTTTAATTGAAGAAATGACTACCAATAATTTTCAATCGCCTTCTGAGAGGGTGAATCCTAAGAAAGTAGCCATTAGACATGAAACTGATGTATTTACTATGTTAGCAAATCAAGTTGCTTCAATTTCAAGGAAGTTAGACCAATTTGGAATGAATTTTTCTCAACCGATTTCTATGATTGAAGAGGGAGAATTCATTAGGACAAATGGTAGATTCTCAAGCATAATTAAGAACTTTGAAAGCCATAAATAACAAGCAAAATAACCCATATTCAAATTATTATAACCCAGGTTGGAATAACCATCCCAACTTTAACTGGAATAACAATTTGGGTGGTAATAATCAATAATGGGGGAACAACCTAGTAAACCCATTGGGAAACTGAAATAATCAAGGGAATAATAATAATCGATCTACTTATCCTCCAGGTTTCAACAACAATGCACAATTTAAGGAGAAGAAATTGTTTATAGAAGAAGTGGTGTTAAAAATGGTAAATCAATTACAAAGTCAAGGAGCTACAATTAGAAATATTGAGAATCAACTTAGGAAAATAGCAAATTCATTAAGTAATATATCTCAAGGAACACCTAGAAATACTGAATCAAATCCAAAAGAGCAGAATAAAGTGCAAGTAAAAGATGTTCAACTTAGAAGCGGAAGAGAGTTGGAAGGTAGGGTTAAAAAGAAATTGAAGTAGAGAGAGAATAAATTAAAGAATCAAAAGAGGACGCTCAAAATGATTCTGAAAGATCTATTTGTCCACTAAAAATGGATTCGGAAAAGCCACCACCTCCATTTCCTTAGAGATTTCATCAACAAAAGTTGGATAAACAATTTTTAAAATTTTTGAAAATATTTAAGAAGCTTACAATTAATATTCCATTTGTTGAAGCCTTAGAACAAATGTCGAGCTATGTAAAGTTTATGAAGGATATTCTCAACAAGAAAATGAAGTTTGAAGATAATGAGACCGTTGCACTTAGTGAGGAGTACAGTGCTATAATTCAAAAAAAGCTTCCTAAAAAGCTTAAAGATCCTGATAGATTTACAATTACATGCGCAATAGGAGACATATTTTATGGAAAGCTTTATGTGATTTAGGTGCAAAAATTAATCTTATGTCATTATCAATATTTAAAAGATTGGGATTAGGTGAAATAACCCTTACTACTGTAACTCTACAGTTAGCAGATCGTTCGATAACATTCCTTAATGGAGTTATAGAAGATGTCCTAGTTAAAGTGGATCAATTTATCTTTCATGTTGATTTCATTGTGCTAGATATGGAGGAAGATAAAGAGATAGCTATCATTTTGGGGAGACCTTTCCTAGCCATAGGAAGAGTAATGATAGATGTGCAGAAAGGAGAGTTAACAATGAATGTCAATGATCAAATTGTTACTTTCAATATTTCAGGATCAATGAAATATCCTATAAAAGGTAAAGATGATGAATGTTATAGGATGGATGCTATAAGATATCTAGCTGAATGCCATTTCAGAACAACTTATGAAGAAAAATCTGAAAAAAAAGAATTGGAACATGAGCAAAGGAATTAGATCAATGTGAAGAAATTCTTAAGGAAGATTCAAATTATGTTTGAGAAAGTTTTGAAATTTTGGACACAATAAACAAAGATAAATCATTTTGTCCATCAATTGAAAAACCTCCAGAACTTTAGTTGAAGTTACTTACTGAACATTTAAAATATGCCTTTTTAGGAGATTCCCTTACTTGATGAGTTATAATTTTCTCAAAATTAATGATGGAAGAAGAAGAAAGGTTGAAGAAAATTTTAAAAAATTTTAAGAAAGCCATTGGATGGACAATTACTGATATTAAGAGAATCAGTCCTTCAATTTGTATGCATAGAATTCATTTGGAAGAAAACTGCCAACCCATGGCTGATCCTCAACGGAGATTGAATCTTGTTATGAAATAAGTTGTTGAGAATGAAATTTTAAAGTGGTTAGAAGCTAGAATTATCCACCCTATTTTAGATAGTGCGTGGGTTAGTCCAATTCTCTGCATACCTAAGTATGGAGGAGTAACTATAACTATGAATGAACATAATGAATTAATACCTACTAGGCAAGTTACAGGGTGGCAAATATGCATTGATTATGGAAAATTAAATCTTGCCACTAGGAAAGATCATTTTCCATTACCCTTTCTAGATAAAATGCTGGATACACTAGGTGGGCATAAATAATTTTATTTTTTTATGAATATACTGGTTATCACCAAATACAAATATCTCCTGAGGATCAAGTGAAAACAACTTTTACCAATCCTTATGGTACTTTTGCTTTTAGAATGATGCCCTTTGGTTTATGTAAAGCCCATGCCCCTGCTACATTTCAAAGATGTACGATGGCAATTTTTTGTGATTTAATTGAAAAAGGGATTGAAGTATTCATGAATGATTTTTTAGTGCTTGGAACTTCATTTGACTCTTGTTTAGAAATTTACCTAAAGTTCTTAATCACTGTGAAGAAACAAATTTAGTCCTTAAATGGGAAAAATGTCAATTTATGGTAGGAGGAGGAATTATATTAGGCATTAAATATCAAAAAATGATATGGAAGTAGATTCTGCTAAAATTCAAGCGATCGCTAATTTACCTTATCCAACAAATGTAAGGAAAATTAGCAGTTTTTTAGGACATGCTGGATTCTATAGGCGATATATTGAAGACTTTTTAAAGATTGCTAAGCCTTTACTCCATAACTAAAAAAAGATACAATTTTCAATTTTGATGAAAAATTCCTAAAAGCTTTTAATTTATTAAAAGAAAAATTAATCAATACACCAATTATTGCTTAACCAAACTGGGGAAAACCTTTTGAATTGATATGTGATGCTAGTCATTATAGGAGCTGTTTTAGGACAAAGATTTGATAAAATTTTCAAAGTAATTTACTATGCTAGTAAAACTCTTAATGAAATTCAAATCAATTATACAACAACTGAAAAGACTTATTAGCAATAGTATATACTTTTGATAAATTTAGATCATATTTAATTGGAACTCATTGGGTAGTGCATCCAAATCATTCTCCTATTAAGTACTTAGTAAAAAAGAACGATGCTAACCTAGGCTTATAAGATGGATTCTTCTTCTGCAAGAATTTGATCTTGAAATACTAGATCGAAAGGGGACTGAAAATCAAATTATTGAAAATTTGTCCAGGCTTAAGTTAGTAAAACCACTGTTTTGAAAAAGAAATTAATGAAGATTTTCTAGATGAAAAGTTGTTCACTATTGATGAGTGGCGTGTTCCATGGTATGTCGACATTGTAAACTTTATTGTTAGTGATATTATACCCTACAAAATGACATACCAACAAAAGAGTAAATTTATTTCTGAAGCTAAGACTTATGTTTGGGATGACCGATTTTTATATAAACAAGGAAAGGATCTAATTATTTAAAGATGTGTATCATTAGAAGAAACTTACGAAATTATCCAAAAATGTCATAATTCTGATTTTAGGGGACATTTTGGTGTTGATAAAATAGCATACAAAATTTTACAATATGGATTATATTGGCCTACAATTTTTAGAGATGTTAATTTTTATATCAAAACTTGTGATAAATGTCAACAAGCAGGCAATATTTCTTAAGAATGAGCTCAATTATATGCTAGAAGTTGAAATATTTGATGTTTGGGGATTAGATTTCATGGGACCATTAATACCATCTTTTAGAAATTTATATACTATGTTAGCAGTGGTCTACATAATTAAATTGACAGAAGTTGTTGCTTTAGCTCGATGTAATGTTCAAAGTGTTGCAAAGTTTTTGAAAACGAACATATTTTGTAGATTTGGGATGCCAATAGTTATCATTACTAATGGAAGAAGTCATTTCAGAAATGCCATAATGGAGAAGTTATTAAAGAAATATCATATAAATCATAGGATTGCTACTGCTTATCATCCTCAGACAAGTGGTTTGACTGAATTATCCAATCGAGAAATTAAAAGAATTATGAAAAATCTATGAATCAAATATGATTGGATTGCTTAGTCAAACTGAAATATGCTTTGTGGGCTTATAGGACTGCATACATAACTCATATAGGAATGTCGCCATATAGGCTAATATTTGGGAAAGCTTGTCACTTACCGGTTAAACTTGAGCATAAAGCATATTGGGCTATTAAAGAGTTCAATTATAAGTTGAAAGATACTGGTGAGAAAAGACTATTGCAATTAAATGAGCTTGAAGAGATAAAGAATTAATCTTATGAGAGTGCTAAGATTTATAAGGAAAATATAAAGATGTGGCATGATTGAAAGATTCTTACTAAAAATTTTAAGTTAGGGCAACAAGTTTTTCTATATAATGTAAGATTAAGATTATTTACAGGCAAACTTATGTCCAGGTTGATGGCCTCATTTGTTGTGATAAGAGTTTATCCTTATGGAGCTCTGGATATTAAAGATCCAAGTCTGAGAAAATATTTAAACTTAATGGATATAGAATTAAACCTTATTTTATAGGGGATCAGCATAAACTTAATGATAAAATGATGTTTGGACAACCAAAATAAGCACTTGTTACGTTGGGCTGACGACGTAAAACCAAGCACTTTGTGAGAGACAACCAATAGTTATCAGTGTGTTTTTATTTTGATTGTTGTATTGTGTGTGATTAATAAAATTTGGGTAGTATTTTTGAAATTATTATGTGTTTGTAAAGATTTTAAGACTTTATTTAGTGATCAAGACATGTTAGAATGAGAATTTGGATGTTAAGTTGACTGGCGCAAAAATGTACACTAGTGCTCAAGCACCAGATCTGGTACATAAGCGTGGCAGTTTAAACACATGTGCAAAATTAATATTCTAGAAGGTTTAATAATCATATGTTTGTAAAAACGTTCCAAGGTAGTTTCTAAACTTTTCTAGGAATTATTGAAAGGATTTAGGCCTATAAATAGAAGGGCTTTATGAAGGAATATCACCCCAAATCATTTCTAGCCCTAAAAGTCTAAGAGAAAGTGAGATTTAGAGAGAATGTCATCAAGGGAGATGGATTTGAAGAAGAAGGAAGAAACCATGGAAGAGGTTCATTAGTCAATAGATGTATAATGGTTTCTTAGCCGTTAGTATTGAAGGGATATCAGAGAAGATCAACAAAATTTAGAATATTATGGCTTTATTAGAGACTAAGGTACTTGAGTTGCATGCACATCTAGAGCATATTGGATGGAAATTGAAGATGAAATTTAGCCACACAAGTTATATAGAGGAAGTGGATAAGGCGATGTTCATAAAGCAAAAGTTGATTGAAGAAGATAGTATCAGAGCTTGTCACCACAATCCATTTTATCAACTCTATATTCCTGGAGATACTAATGAAAGACAGGAATTTGTTCTTTTGAAAAAAGATTTGAATTAAGTTTAGTGTTAGAATTTGTGTGTTAGAAGTTGTTATTTTCATGCAGTTTAGTGTTTAAGTCTTGTTTTTAGTATTTATGAATTCTTATATGTGATTAATTGGGAAATGATTGTTATGTATTTGTATTTAGGAAAGTTTTCTTATTCAAGACTATTTAGAGTGAGAATTAAATGTTTCAAGGTATTTGTACATGTTTGTGAATTAATATAAGTTTGTTTGTGTGAAAATTTGTGTTATTTTTTGCCTCAAATTGACATAGTTATTATGGAGAATATTGAGAGAAAGGGGAAGTATTGAAAGTTCAAAATAGTCATTTAAGTGCTTTGAAACCATTTAGGGGTGGTTTACTTAGGAAAGTAGAGCATTTTACTTTAATTTGAAATATTTGAAAATCGTGCACTAGCTTTTAAGCGCCAAATCTCATACTTAAGCACAAGCCAACTCGAGAGGTAGGTACTTAAGCACCATTTAATTGCGCTTAAGCGCTGGTTCGCGAAAATCGGTTCGCAAATGGTTAAAAGTGAAATTTCAGCCCGAATGTCACAATTTTTAACACCATCGTCACCTTCAACCTCTCGAGTTAATGATTTTGGAAGGCTATGACACATCAAAAGTGAAGATTTCTTTGAGGAATTAAGTGAAATTTTCTAGATCCAAGTTCCTTGAGGTAAGAGCTTTACTTCTATGCAAAAATTTTGGATTTTCACTATGTATTTTGAGCACATTTGGAAAAATTCAAAAATTCACTATTCATGGTGAAAAATGAGAGAAAAATCTATGAAAATTGCATGGGAAGTGTAGTTTATACTTTAGAAGTTTTGTTTAGTAATTTAGACTTGATTTTTAAAGTTATTTTTGGAATTTTTAAAATTTATAGAATGGTAACAAGAATGAAGAGGAGCAAAGGAAAGAGCCATTTTGATTCGGGTAAATTTGTTAGTTCAAAGGCTCGGGATCGGTATAGTGATGCGTTGCAATCACGGAAATTGATTCAGAAGCGGTGTTTGAGGAATCCAGGTGGAGACGTAGATGATATGATCATTTGCCAACAGTGGGAAAAATTTTGCTGTTTCTCTGTTGCGGTGGTTATTTCTGTTGTCAAGGAGTTCTATGAAAACCTCTCTGAGCTTGAAGACAATAGAGTCATGATTTGAGGAAAGTTGGTACATATTTCACCGGAGGTAATCAACTGATTATATCATATACCACCATATACGTTATGTTTTTATGCAAATTATAGTCTGATTGAAGCGGAGTTAGACGAGATTATTTCTTACTTGACTGTTGGAAGAGGACTTTAGAAAGAGAGTTAACTTTCCAACTTCAAAGTTATGTGCACCTTCAAAGGCCTGACACTATTTTATTTCTACTCATCTACTACCAATAAATTAACTCAGTGAAGTGACTAGAGGAGAACGACATTAAATTATTGTATCCAAGAAGGAAGCTCATCAACATAGGAGCTTTGATTTATCCGACTATAATCAGTTCTGCCACTTCCATTACTACTGCAGGTCTGGGATTTTCTTCCTAAAACTTTTCTTTGTGTGAGCAGGCTAGAGTTAAACATGATAGTTGGGAGGAAGTGGTGTTACCTCTAAATCTCACCAATAAGGTGCATGTGAAGACTTATTCTGAGCATTCTATTTTTGACTGAAGAGGAGGATTTTCTAGCAGTTATGGAATGGAGACATCTGCTGCTTCTACCTCTACTTCTTCTACATCTAGACCATTAGCCTCACGTGCTTCTACATTTAGAGGTCAGTCTATTGAGACCCAAGATCAATTATTGCAGAGGATGATGGATCATATTAATTTTACCACTGATAAAGTTCAGAATTTAGAGCATTTTGTAGAGCATACTAATAAGTATACAAGGAGAAAGAGTGATTATGAAAAGAAATTGCACTCATTTATCTAGAACCTAATTAGGGGTGACCTAGGAGTGCAATTTCCTCCATATCCTCGATATCCTGATTATTAGCCTGCAGAAAAGTAGTACAGCGGTGATTCAGAAGATGAGGTGTAGAATCGAGAGATTTTTATGTTTGTAATATGTGCTAGACTATGTGCTTTGGACTTGAGATTTGTGATGTGTTGTTTATTTTTATGTTGTGGACTATGTGGTGTGGTACTGCTACATTTGCATCTTTGAGATGATATGTACTATGTATTGCGTTTTGGACTTTTTTATTTTATTGTTATTGTGATGTTTGTATTAGTTAGTAGTTTATTTTAAATCTAGGGTAGTAACTGTTGTGAGTTTTGTGATTTAGTTAGTTTAGAACTTAACTTAATTCTATATCTGTAGAAGGTAGTACTGTTGTGAGTTTTGTGATTTAGTTAGTTTAGAACTTAACTTAATTCTATGTCTTTTGAAAAGCTAAAAATCATGCTAACTTAGGTCTTAAATATTAAATTTCAGAAACTGATACCCTGTGTTTTTCTTTTATCATGTTTGTGTGTTTGTTTTTATGTTTAGATTTTGAAGTTAAGTTAGTGTGTTAGTTTGCTTTTATGTTTATACCCACTGTTAAGAAGTCTATTGAATCTCTACATGTTTAATTAAAATGAAAATATTATAAAATTTGATCAAAATTAATTTTACTCATGTTTTTAGTTTTATACTTGTATCATTAGGGTATAAAAATTCCTGCTTGCAATTATTTTAATTTTCATTCCTGCTTATATATATTTGATGTTAAACTTTTTAAACTGTTAAAAATCTAAGTTTGGGGGGATGAAAAATATTTTTAAAGCTTAAATTTTATTTGTTCTCAAATGAACTACGAGTGAATTTGATTTGAAAAGAAAAATGATCATGTATATGAAGTTATATTAGTGAAGTAAAATTTCATTTTAGAAATCAGAAAAAGAATTTAGTTGAAATTTTGTGTAATGAAGAAAAAATTTAAGTTAAAAGCTTTTAGTGTAGAAAATGATTAATATAAGTAACTATCTTTAGTTAGAAACATTCTATTTTTGAAAATTTTAATAATTAATCTTTTATTTTTAATACTCAAATTTATTTTATTAAAAATAATTTTCAAAGCCATTATTATATTTATAAGTAAATGTTTTGTATCAAGACTTTGCTTTAGGACAGGAAAAGTAGAATTCAAAATTATTAATAGCCTATCCAAATATAGTAATCCTTACCTAAAAAAGAAAAACAAAAAGAAAAAGAAAAAGGAAAAGGAAAAGAAAAGAAATTGAAAAATAAAAAGAAAAGAATAAAGAAAAAGGAGAAAAAGTTGGTAGGAGAAGCTTGAGGATTATTGCCTAATCAAAACTTGGTTCTACATTTGATCTTTTTAAAGTATAAGTCTTGAGAAAATCTTAAGCTTATAGATATAACATAGTAAGTAAAATTATTCTTGATAAAAATT
>JXCR01008266.1:0-12412 GCA_002079205.1 Phalaenopsis hybrid cultivar | reverse complement strand
CCAGATTCATAAAAGAGAGCAAGGCCAATTCAGTAACCCCCAATAAAAGAAGGTTGTACCTAAATAAATAGAGTAAACAGAGGCCAAACGTCATAGGGCAAGCAAAGGGATAACTCACTAAGGACGCTAAAACTAGCCTAGGGGGCCAAAGATTCATGTGTCTATGCTTGTTGTTCATGGATAGTTCACCTAGTTTGATTAGACAAATAAGGCTAGATATGACACTTAGAATTAAGGATTTAACTTGATTTGAATGTGATTTGAAATAGATTTGAATTTGACTTTAGTTTAAACCTTAACATGTGATCCCTTAGATAACATCTGATAAATTTTTAAGATCATTTGGAGATTTTAAATAAGTCCCTTAAATATTCAGTGCATGCATTAATGCAAGCGATATGATGACATGGTGTACATAAGGTGGCCAATAATGACGGTGATTGGATCTATTGAAATTCATAGCTCAACTATGATTGAATTTAATCTAAACTATAATTAAAGATGATGTGATTCAAATCATGAGTGTGATATACAGAAAATCATCGATCCAAAATCAAATGGTTCATTGTTCAAACATGATAGCGTGATAGTGTGTAACTCAAGTACTTAACCTCGAGGCAAAATGGATTAAATTTAACATTGGTAAATGATCTATTAACCTAAGCACAAACAAGTTTGTAAATTCTACCCAATTCTAGCCCCAATCAAGCAAGCCCTAAAGACTTTGCCTAAGCTGAGATAGGAAGGTTCCCAAAATTGAGCAACATTGACTTTTTTTTAAACAGGAAGCATGACCATGTTAGATCATAATAAACTCCAAAATCTGGTTCCACCTTTCGACTTAAAATAATATAAAACTACAAAAATAATTAACCTTTTATTGCATAACCGATCATGTTACGGTGATCAAATAAATGTGCATTGAAACTTGCAGAGAACAAACATCCTATCAATGATGTTGTGCTTTAAGAAAAAAATATTCAATTCTTGAGATATGATGCTATCATGTCACCATATTTTAGTTGACGTTGATTAGGATGTTGGATTTTGGAAGATGATTTCCTTCCTTGTAATTTTTGGGGATTATTGGGACTCATTTATTGTTGAAGGTTGATTATACTTTCTTTTATGATTGTACTATGACCTACATCTCTCGACCGTTTATTTCTCGCTAGTATTGGATTAAAACTATCTTAAGGTAGCGGATCTTGGGGGAATTTGATGTTTGATTCTATTTTTTAGAACTTCCCCTTATTATTGCTCTGTGAAGAAACTCTTTTTCTAACTGGTTTTTCTTTTGATTTCTCTTTTTTGATGGGCAATACTGAGACACAAAAATATATGAATGACTCAACCAAGAAGTGATTTTTTTAGTATCATAATAAAATATTTAGTGCATTTTGAGATGGTTAATTTATAAAAGTGACTTTCGTATATCATGCCTGTACCTTTCGAAATTATATATTATGTGGTTGCCTACACTATGTTTAGATGGTGCTTGTGTTCTTAATTGTATTCACTATGAGACCTATTTTTATGTGTTTTGGTCTTCTAGAGGAGATTTTTAACTTTCTTGTTTGTAGTTCTATGCTTCAAAAGTCTAATCCTTGCTTGGTCAACATTTTAATCTCTGAGCCCATGACTATGATTTTATTATTTTGTTATATAATCGATTAATGATGTTGGTTGGGCTTAGCCCTCGATTTACAAGCAACAAAAATATGCTCAGGATCAAACTTATTGCAGAGTCAAGGAGCATGAGATATTCTAATATACCATGAAAACACAACCAACCAAAAACTAATTTGAAAGAGTAATTCATGAACCCATAATTTCAATTAAAACTTTCTTTTAGATGCTTAATTATGATGCTAGAAAATAATTTTCCACATTTGACAGCTAGTTCAACTTTGGCATTAAACCAATTATTGCAAACTCAATGTCTATTTACTAATCGATACAAACATAAAAAGGATGGTCCACTGAGAATGGTTTACAAAAATTCAACAAACAATAATCCTTAAATAGTACAAATATAAACAAATGTAGGGCATAAGCAGAAAAATAGAAACTAACCCTAAATTCTAATCCATTAATGGCATGTGTTTATCTTCACCCATAAGCTAAACTGCAAATATGAATAAGCATTATTTTAATTTTCTATTGTTACACAATCCACCATTAGTAAAGCTTGACTTGAAGTCTAATAAGGGAAGGATTTTGTTTACCTAGCTTGTACACAACCCATAAAACAACCAAACAAACCTACAGTATATAAACGTGTATGTTTTGCTTAAAACATGCAGAAAATAGTCAATAGGCAAGAAGAGATGATTCATCTTAGCCCTAAGCTCCATTAAAAGGGCCTATTTCATCGAGGTTTGAAATTCTAAGTGGGGTAGAGTCATAAGTACTTTAAACATGTCTAGCGTTTAGGCTAAGCAAAAAATAGCTATTATCGAGGACACTACATATGACTTGATCATTAATCATGTTTGGTGTATTAGAAAAAAAAACATAGCTTACAATGACCCGTGAGACTCAAGCACTTGATTATATTAACCAAAAGGTAAAATAGATTAACTCCAACATGAGTAAACAAGCTATTAACCAATGCTCAATTTAAGCTAGAGCTAATCTAAGCACAAACAATTTTGTAAGGTCTATCAAGTTCTAAACCAAATCAAGCAAGCCCTAAAGGTTTAAACAAAGTTGGGTTTTGAAGGTTCCCCAAATTGAGCATGATTGGTTGAAGCCTTAAAACAAAATGATGACCAAGTTAGATCAGATTAAAACCCTAAATCTGATCCCACCTTTTGACTGGGGATAATATTAAGCTATAACAATTATTAACCTTGGTCGCATAAATAGTCATGTTATGGCGATTAGCATCTAGTGAATGTAGATTGAAATTTGCAAGAGAAGCATTAACTTTATTGCTCTATTTCCATAAAAATTGCAAACATCAATATCAAAAGGAACTCAAACATCTTATCAATGTTGTTATGTGGTCTAGAAAATAGTATTACCTTTCGGAGATATGAAACTATTTTATGACTATATTTTTTATGAATTTGATAGTTTATCTAGATTTGGAAGATGATTTGCTTCATTTAAGGAACTTCTAGGGATTATGGAATCATTAGTGTTGCTAAAAGTCAGTTATACTTTCTATCATAATGTACAGTTATCTACACCTCTAGATGGCTTATTGTTAGCTGATATTGGACAATAATTCACTTGAGAATTGAGACAGTGGATTTTATAAATTTTACTGCATGCCTTTATAGGTACTCTATCAAAAGACTCTTTTTTTCAGCTAATCCTTATTTTACTTTAGAGTTTAGAGTTGATTGATTGGCGATGATAACACATGGCTGTATATATAAATGCTCAACCAAAGTAGTAATGTTTTCATAGTATCAAGATGAAATATCAAGCGCATTTCGGATATTTAATTTCTAGTAACTTTTGTGTGTCATGCATGTGTCGTTTGAGATTTTATATTATGTAGTTGCTTGCACTATCTCTTAACGGTGCCTGTGATCTTATTTGCATATCCTCTAAGCCCAATTTTATATGTATTTTGGTCTTTTTGGTGGGGGCTTTAATTTGTCGTTTGTAATTTCGATGTTTTGAAGCCCCCTTCTTGCTGAAGCCAGCATTTTAGTCTTGTAAGTCCATTACTGTAACATTAATGTGTTGTTACATTTCTCACCCACGGAGAGATCACATACGGAAGTGTCAGAATTTTCGTTTAACGGAGCATAGAACCGATGATTTCAAACAAATGATTCACGAAAATTAATAGATGAGCATCTCGTTCACAGTCCGATCCCTAATCACCAACGAATGTAAATTCGGCGAATATGTTATGAAAACAAATTAACAATAAAAAATAGAGAAAGGGCCGACGAGGAAAGGGGAACTTATTCAAGTTCGAGTAATGGGCAAGGTTAAGATTAATACCTTCCGATAAGTTTGAGGAACTGCGACAAGCCGTTGCAATACGTGGTCTTCCCCGAGCCCGGAGGCCCGATCACCACCTGACCGAAAGCCGTCATCTTGCTATTCTCGCTCACAATGTAAGATGAAAAGAGAGAGAATGATGGGGAGCCAAAAGTTTGTTCGCCTAAAAATAATGCTCTCAAAATTGAAGAATTATTTCATACTTGTAACGCATATAAGGCTATATGTGGAAGTCAATAACAAAATATAACATGGAATATGTCCCCACAATCCTATATTACATTGCGTCTGACCCGTCCCGAGTTCTACCCAAGCACAAAAATAAACACAGTTTTGTCGTTTTCACTTCTCGCCAATCGGAAAAGGTCGTATTTTGTCTCCATTAGATTTATGTATTTGGGATATTCTCATTTCGTTACTTTTCTAGGGATCCATTTGTATTCGGTTGATAGGGTTCGATGGAAATATTTCTTGACAAAGAAATGATGCTGGAATCTCATGATACTTGCGAGAGACATGATAATGAGCTGGAATCTCAAAATATTTTCGAGAATCGTGATAAGGAGCTGAGTTTAGTTGCGACAAAAGAGATTCGACAGGTAGGTTATATTTGTTTTACTACGGATTTAAGTTTAAAGAAATATTTGTCTTGTTAATGAAGTTTGTTTTGTTTTTATCTGATGTGTAACGCTAAGTTTCGGTTAGTGTGGGATGTGGTGTTATTTAGGTAATATCACGGTGCTATACTTGTTGTTTTTTGAGTTGTTACAATATCATTTGCTTGTAATGTTATTGTCGTGGGGATTTGGTGTTATTTTGGTAATTTCATTGTGTTATTAAGGTAATATTGGATCTGATAACTTGGTTTTGTTTTGGTGTATTATGTTGATGGTGTTATGCTTGTGTTATTGTGGTTTTAAGCGGGTGTTTTTTCCCTGTAAGGTATCATATATGGTGGGTGGCAGTGTGGTGTTATTTTGATACTATCATGGTGTTATCCTAGTGTTATTTGATCTAATGAGATGTTTTATTGGAGTCTTATATTAGCGTTCTAATTGTGTTATCATGGCGTTATTGTGGTTTTATCACGATTTTATCTGTATATTATAGACTTTTAACGATGATGATAGTAACATATCCCGATATAATAACGTGATTTGATTGGTCTATTATATTGGCACTATAATAGTGTTATCTGGGTTATATTATGGTATTATGACCATGTGATTTATGTATTGTAGTCTTGTATTGATTTCCTTTAGTGGTGCTAATGTTGATGTTTAAATTTGCAGTCACCTGAGGCAGAGAAATTGTTTCATGCAGTTTTCCACAATGAGAAGGAAGCCCATGAACAATATTGTGTATATGCACACCATATTAGATTTACTGTGCAAAAGGACCACAGTGGTTTTCCGTCGAATTCAAAGAAGATTAAGACAAAGGATTTTGTTTATGGTAAGACTAGTTTCAAAAAAGAGTTGAAGGATAATATTACGGTGAGGTTCAAAAAAGCAGACACAAGGACTGGTTGTCCAGCCATAATCTGATATGTCGTTGATTTAGAAGGCAACTGGTCGGTTAAGAAATTCATAGAAAGTCGCAACCATCCGTTGGCGGAGGACGGTGACAAACATTTATTGTTCCAGCAGAAAGATGAGTGAAATCAGTGTTGATGTCCTGAGATCAATGACAAAATTAGGGATTAGAACTAACGATGCATTCAAATTCCTCGCTACAGAGGTTGGAGGAGTGAAGAATTTTGATTTCACGAAGAGCGATGCCTATAATTTCATACAAAAAGATAGAAGAGTTCAAATTGAACTAGGGGATGTTAATTCTCTCATACAATTGTTCACTAAACGGCAAGCGGAGGATCCAATGTTTACGTGGGACTTCCAAATTGATGAGTTAGGTAGTTTGTTGAATTTTCTTATGGAGTTATGGGATGTCCATGAGTGATTAGAACTGCTTTGAGGATGTAATAATATTTGATACAAGTTATAGACTGAATAAATACTTTATGTTGTGCTCCGATTGTTGGTGTAAATCGCCACTGACAAAATGTTCTCTTTGGTGTTGGTTTTTTGTCAGATGAAACGGTTGAATCATTCAAGTGGTTATTCAAAGTCTTTATCTGTATAATGAATAACAAGCACCCAATAACAATATTCACTGATTAGGATCAAGCAATGTCTAAAGCCATTGAAGAGTGTCTGTCGCACACCAGACATAGATTATGTCAATGGCACATATATAAGAAATTATCTTTAAAAGTCCATTGTGACGTGGGTAGCAAGAGAGTCAATGATGCTTTTTGTAAATGTTTGAGCAGATGTGACTCAGAAGAGGTGTTCGAAGAAACTTAGGGTGCAATGATCGAGAAAAAAAATCTACACGAGAATGTTTGATTGGATGAATTGTATAATATCAGACATACTTGGGCAACCGCCTTCAATAAAGAAATTTTTGAAATGGGGGTCCTATCAACGCAAAGAAGTGAGGCCACCAATAACATTTTTCATGGTGTCTCCAGGGAAACAAGCACCCCCACCAAATGTTTTTTGGGTCTTGAAAATGTCATGAAATCTTGGAGAATAAATGAGAAGGATAAATATTTTAAATGTCAACAATCTGCAATTTCTCCCGCTGTAAAAAGTAGTCCCGTGTTGAGACAGGTTGCTCTACTTTACATAAGGAAGCTATATTCAATGTTTGAAGCACAGTTTCTACATGTTTGTGTGGGCTTGCTGTGGAGAGCTCCGTTAATATGGATTCAAAATTTCATATTCGATGTCTTGATAATAAGGACAGAGATAGATCCTTGATTGTTAAACTGGACATAGATAATTATGATATTACCTGTAGTTGTTAAAAATTTGAAATGATGGGTTTATTATGTGCTCACACTCTAAGGGTTCTTCAGCACAAAAATATAACAAAAATTCCTGATAAATATATTTTACTTCGATGGTCCATTAATGCTAAAAGGGACATATATAACAGTTATGGTTATGTACATCGTAAGGGGTCAGAAATGTTGCCAAATTCTGCAAATTGACTCACTTATCTCAATCACATTCATAAATTCACATACCAGATCGACACCAGAACGCGAGGTCATGAACTTGCCAAGAAGCTTGTGTTAGAAGCACTTAATAAACTAACAATTGATGTCGAAGCCATATTGAGTGGGCGAGAACCTTAGGAAAATTTAAAATAAAAAAAGAAGATGACACCGAGTAAAGAGTGAAATGTGAATGATTCCATGAAGATACGCCCAAAAGAAATATCTAATGCAAGGTTAAAAGGCTACTGGGAAAAAAACAAGAGAATCAAAAGTAAATGTTACCTATAACTTTAAGTGCTGCTTTAGTTCGCTGAATCATTACTTGCTAACATGTAATGTTGTATACAGAAAAGGATAAAGATACTGGTTCAAGTCATGATAGCGTTCCGCAATGCGAGCCAAATATTTTTTCAATGGCAGATCGATTTAGTAAGGTTGAGAACTCGATGTTGCTGAAATTTTTGTTTTGTGATTTCTATTATTTTGAAGTATACTTATTTCCTGACATTTACTCATTACTACTCTGAATGAACAAAAATTTTCTACAACACAGCACACAGAGACATATACGAGCTTATTAATGGACATAGATGATAATATATAGAACGCGTTATCATAATATGGGTTTATCATTGTATGTAATGTATAAACTGTAACGAACTTTTTCTTAACTGTTCATTACTTTTAATGTATTATTGTCGTTTTATTCAGGAGTTATTATGAGTTTATTATTGTATAGATCTATGATAATATTGTCATTTTATTACGAGCTTATTATTGTAGCCAAAGATTCCAATAAAACCAGCGGTCGTGGAACAATATATTAGAATACAACCTAAACCCAACCGTAGAAATACCGAAGTACAACTGCGGTGAATAAAACCTTGCCAAAATTTCTGCCTAGTTTGATTGGCTGCCTGGTTTGATTGGAATCTTTGGTGACATATTCCAATAAAACCAGCAACCGTAGAACGATATATTAGAATACAACTTAAACATGACCATAAAAATACCGAAGTACAACCGCGGAGATAAAACCTTGCTAAAATTTCTGCCCCTCCGTCTGGTTTGATTGGAATTTATGGCGGCATATTCCAATAAAACCAGCGGTCGTGGAACCATATATTAGAATACAACCTAAGTACGACTGTAAAAATACTGAAGTACAACCGTGACAGATAAAACCTTGCTAAAGTTTTCGCCCCTCTGCCTGCTTTGTTTAGAATCTCTGGCGGCATATTCCAATAAAACCAGTGGTCGTGGAGCCATATATTAGAATATAACCTAAACACGACCGTAAAAATACCAAAGTACAGTCGTGGCAGATAAAGCCTTGCTAAAATTTCTGCTCCTCTGCTTGGTTTGATTGGATTCTCTGGTGACATATTCCAATAATATCAGCGGCCATGGAACCATATATTAGAATACAACCTAAACACGACAGTAAAAATACTGAATTACAACCGCAGCGGATAAAACCTTGTTATAATTTTAGCCCCTCCGCCTAGTTTGATTGGAATCTCTGGCGGCATATTCCAATAAAACCAGCAACCGTGGACCATATATTACAATACAACTTAAACATGACCGTAAAAATATTGAAGTACAACCACGGCGGATAAAACCTTGCAAACATTTACCACCCCTCCGTCTGGTTTGATTAGAATCTCTAGTGGAATATTTCAATAAAACCAGCGATCGTGGAACCATACATTACAATCCAACCTAAACTCGATATTATTTTGAAGTATTGTTGAAATTCTTGCCTGACATTTACTAATGATTATTCTAACTGAACAAGAATTTTAATGTATGTTTTGATGTATGTAATGCTTAAATTGTATAACAATATTCCTTAACCTTTCATTACTTTTAAAGTATTACTGTCGTTTTATTCCGAAGTTATTACGGGTTTCTTATTATCTTACTATAGTTCTATGATATTATTATCATTTTAGTCAGGCGTTATTGCGGGTTTCTCGTTGTCTTACTTTAGTTCTATGTTATTATTGTCGGTTTATTCAAGAGCTATTGTGGGTTTCTAATAAAACATCAGTTGTTGAACAATATAACCCTCTGTCGGTTTGATTGGAGTCTCTGGCGACATATTCTAATAAGACTACGGCCGTGAAACAATATATTAGTATACAACTGAAATACTACAGAGATAAAACCACAATACAACATCTCTCCCATTAAATCAATTACTTCACAAATGTGACCATAATAAAACAAAGATACAACCGGCGGAATATTCTAATGAAATGTGAAAGTCTAAAATAAAATACAACCTAAACACGCTTATAAAACTACTAAAGTACAACCACAAACAATACAATTAAGATTAATATTTGATTGACAATACAACCACAAACACAGCAGTCAAGATTAATATAAAAGAACCACATGCATAATTTACATCGGCAATTTATCTAATAAAACAAAGATAACAAATCAGTTCATTCTTATTTAAGAGAGGAGAACCACATGCAAAGTTCATATGCTAACTCTGCCCTAAATCTTGGCATTTCTTTCCTGCAAGCGCAGCTCCTGACTCCAATCAATTGGGCTGGCCTGAACTAGTTTTTTGATGTGCTTTTAGACAAACATGTCACAGTCAATCTGAGAGGAGTTCAAGCTAACATTTGTAGGCCACCTCAACATTCTAGGTCTGGCCTCAGCATCGGCAGGAGACCACAGTTGTATGCTCAAAAAAACAAAGCTGCATAAAAGATAAATAATATCCAACATAAAAAGATAATTAATAAATAGTAATGATATTCATCTTATTCAACATACTAATCGTTAACAAATAAAAAAAACCATTTATGTATCCAATAGGCCGGTTTTAGATTAATTTGATGGTCACTGCATTAATTTGCTCAATAAGGAAATCACAGAGCGCAACAGGCCAATTAAATGTGACAAAAGTCTGTATATTCTCCCCAAAATTGTTAAGTCCTTCATGTACACTAAAATTACTGGAAGGAAAAAATAGATTTGATAAAAAAAAATTTATAAACAATTTACAAAAGTGGTAGAAGATCCCCCTCTTGCAAAGTCCAATAGATTATTCTTATATGTTGGGCATCCATGCCACAAGATGGACATTTTCTCCACTTTGGCACTACACCTCTATTTGTCATGCCAATGAGCAGGGCAACTTCCTCGAGCAATAGTCTTAACTCTTTCCCTCCCATTCTGAAAAACCATTTTTTCATGCTGTTAACATTGCAAATTTTGTAGAGGATAAGGAGGGAGCTCCAAAAACTGATCAACATTCAATGCTTTAAGCTCATTCCTCATGTCCTCAGATATTGAAGGTCTGACCTTATCCAGCACATCTCTCACTATAGATGGTCGACATCTACAACTCATTGATCTTGGGTTCACAAATCTACAAAAATAATACAATACAACAAATATCAGGTGTTATTTCAATGGCATTTTCATGGCATTATTTAGGTGTTATTCAGGTGTTGTTGTTGTATTATGGTATTATTATGGTTATATTTCGGTGATATTATTCACGTAGTACTACGGTATTATTACGGTTATATTACGGTATTATTAAGGTTATATTTTGGTGTTATTATTCACGTAGTACTATGATATTATTACGGTGTTATTACAGTTATATTTCAGTTATATTATGGTATTAACGGTTTAACTAGTATTATGGAATTATTACGGTTTTATTTGCCGTTATTATTCAGTATTATTTAGGATTTGTATAGGAGAACTGCATTTTAATTAAAAGAACTGCATTTTATCACCGTAATAATACCTTTTATCGGGAGAAACCATAATTTTATTATGTTTTAGGTAGTATTACAGAGTTGTTCTCGTATTATTGCATTTTGTCACCGTAATTAGGAAATGTTCTCGTATTATCACGTAATGCTGATAATCTTTTCAATGAAAAACCAACCAAGAAAATAAAATGTTAGCTGGAGAAACCCTGTTCAATAAACTTCTTCTTACGATCATTGGCTTTTTTCTTCTTCTGTTCAGCGGACTCCATTCTCGACGGCTGATCTTCGGTTTCCATTCTCAATGGCTCTTCGGTTTCCACTCTCATAGGGTTTTCTTGGGTTTCCATCTTAGAAGGCTCGGCTTCCATCTTGTTAAGCCGAACTCTAGCCGTGAACTGGCGAATGTATTTCGATCGGCAAACGACGACTCAAAACCCTAAACAGATGGCGAATGGCGAAAGAGGTGGTGTAACTGTTGGTTTTCCTTCGGAAGCATTTTTTGATAGGCGTTTCGTATTCTGTTACCGTTCAATGTATTTGGAGCGCTTGGGCGGGAGTTGAGCCGGGTCCCACGTGACAAAAGCATTTTTTAATTTCTTAAATGTTGGGGCCCACATATACACGTTCAAATAATAACACAACAACAAAACCTATAACACCATAGTGAACTACAAAAAAAATCATAGTTTCAAAACAAGCTAATAACATCAATATCACCATAATAAACTTGAATAATACCATAATACAATCATAATAATATATCACTTCGATGTTAATAAACAGAAACGTTAATAACACTCCAATCTCCCCGCAATAAAAAAATAATACTACGTAACGAAACATACATCAATAATACTCGAATAATTCACTAATAATACCACAATATTACAAGTATGATGATCAAATAACCACTGTTTAATACATCCATGACAGTCAAATAAACATCAATAATATTAGGCAAAGGGTAGGTCGGTCCGTTGGTTTGTAGAGTTAGCTCTAACTCTATTGGTTAAATTTGTGGGTAATGAGATAAAGTTATTTAATGACTCATTGAGGGCTTAGTTAGAATCAGTGAAGAAGCTGAAAATTACAATATATGTAATATTAATTTTAGTGGAAGGGAGAGTTCCTTAATTGCTCTGAAGAAATGAGATTGAATTATTTAGTGATTCAGCTGATTGTGAAAGATACACAGTCGAAAAATCATTCACAACAATGATCAAAGGTTGATTAAGAGGAAGTTTCAAATTGTTCGCTCATCTAAAGTTGAGATAATTATAAAATCTGGTGCAAATGGCGAAGACGTGGTTTGCATCAGGTAAGTCAGGGTAATAGTTTTGTTAAATTGTGAAAACATAATAAAATGTAATTGTAAGTTATGATGTTCTGGACTTCTTAAGTCTCATGTGACTAGTGTTTCAACTAGTTCACCTGACGGAACATCATTCACATAAGACTTAAGAAGTTCAGAACATCATAACTTACAATTAAATTTTATTATATTTCCACAATTTAGCAAAGCTATTACCCTGACTTACCTGATAGAAACCACGTCTTCACCATTGACACCAGATTTTATAACTACCTCAACTTTAGATGAGCGAACAATCTGAAACTTCCT
>JXCR01008255.1:0-14171 GCA_002079205.1 Phalaenopsis hybrid cultivar | reverse complement strand
AATTGGCTAGATTGAAAGTAAATTAAGATCGAAGTGAAAAGATCATCACAATTTCTTAAACATTTTTATGGCTTCACCAACTCAAATCACCATTTCACAAATCTTGAGACAAGGAGAAAGACAGAGAAAACTACTCAGATCTCATGGGGAAAACACAACAAAACTCAAAATTCATATATAAAATTAAAATAATACAAACTACAACATGTAAATAACTTATATCTAAGTTCTCCCCAAGAACACTCCTCAAAGTTTCTCTAAATCTCTTCCTTTCTTTACAGCACATAGAATTCCTCTTCGAAGTAGCAAGGTAGAAAAAATCTCTCACTTTCCCTCCACTCTTACAATCTCTCGAAGAATTCCTCACAATATTGGAACCATTCTACTCTCTAGGAACTCTCTCTAGAACTTCCTTTACTCCCTAGATTCTTTTCCCTTTCTCCAANTTCACAAATCTCAAGACAAGGAGAAAGACAGAGAAAATTACTCAGATCTCATGGGGAAAACACAGCAAAACTTGGAATTCATATATAAATTTNTCTTCATTTCTTTATAGCACACAGAATTCCTCTTCGAAGTAGCAAGGAGAAAGAAATCTCTCACTTTCCCTCTACTCTTGCAATCTCTCGAAGAATTCATCACAATTGTTACACTCTATTGAAAATTCTATACACTAATGGTAACCTCCAAGGCCCCTAGACTCTCTCAATTTTCGGCCAAAATGTTCTTTTTAAATTGTGGATGAGCTTTCCCAAAAGTTTCTTAAGCATACCTTCAAAATTTGGTCTTATCCAAAGCTTGAGTAGGCATAACCGTCGATCTCGCTGTCGGCGGCCTTGAGGGCGCCGTCGACGGGCTTCTGAAGAATTTTGTCCTGTAGTCTCGGGAAAAACTCGCCGTCAGCGGGGTCGAGGGCGTCGTCGGCGGCCTAGTTCAATTCTCCACATTTTGGTCATTTTCGCTATGAATTCGCTCATTTTTGCATCTTTTTGCTCCAATGACCCTAATTCATCATTCATACAACAAAACATCAGAAATATTTTTCTTTAAAGTGCAATATCATTAAAAACAGTATAAAATAGGTATGAAAATCTAAACATATTTTCCTTTGATCAACTAACGTTGGTTTTCTCATGCTCACTGATATCGATGAATTCTATTGTGCAATAACGCACACCAAAAGACGATGTAGCAACACACCCTGAAGAGGGTATATCAACATGCTCTTAAAATGGTGTAATACTGCACCTTGAATATGATGTAACAACACACACAAATATAGTGAAATGACACACCCAAATGATAGTGTAATGAGACACCCCAAATATGGTATAACAACACACCCTATATATATAAGTTTAAAGCATGACAGCTCGTGTGGTCATGTAATTATGTGTCTTCTATTGCACATAATTGATACATGTTTGATTTAATGGCCCACATTTATTTATGTAATTAATTTAAATGACCCAATTTCATGCCAAACACTAGTTGAAAATGAACAAGACTATATAAATCAATAAGAACATGAGCACACTGCTCGCTATCAATTTCAAACATGAGACAATTTCGAATGAGCAGATTACGAGGCAAGCTTGAGCTCACTCAAGCTAGCTAGGCTCATTTAACTCCGGTCTTTGCAACCCGTTATGACTTTTATTGTTGAACTATCATTGCACCTAAATATTGTAATTCCATCTTCTCTAATACAAGAGAATAATGAACTTATGTACTTATAATCTCTTATTGTATTACTTCGACTTGGCCAAATCACGCGGTTTCTTCCCTATTTAGGGTTTTTCACATAAAATTTGTAGTGTTTACTCTCGATAAATTTTCTTTTATTTGTGTGTGGGGTAGATCTCATACAATCCATAAATTTTATTTTATTACTCTGCCATAGTGAATATTTCATCAAACATCACACACATACACACACATACATATACACCACCTAAAATTTTGATATATTATTTCATGCCAAAATTTTATGAAGATAAAATTATATATTAATGCTTTAACATTGAACAAAAATTTAAGGCACACACAAATAAAAGAATAATTAGCAAATGAGACAATATAGATTTTTACATATAAAATATGAAATTTGAAAAATCACAGAGGCCCGAACATACATATATGAGATATAATATTTTGTCTATAATTGAATAACATAAACTAATATTATCAAAGTAGTGGTTGCTTACTTAATTTTTACTAGATGACACACACACTATTATGGAAGTGACAACAATCAGGCTACAATAACGAAAGATTAATAGAGAGGTTCATGTAAGGGAGGTCTAATGTTAACATCATCGATGGTGGTGACAACTGAGCAATGGTGAGCTAAACTGTAGCATTAGTGTCAACATCAAGGATGTTAGCCCAGTGATGGTGGTCTGGTGGAAGCAATGTAGGTGGATCAATGCGATGGATTGGCTACAATAATGAGGCAAAGATGGAATCACAATGACATGTGTCATACGATGGTTGTTTGATCATACCAACTATCAGGCAATGGTGATCCAACTGTGGCAAGTCCACAAAGATAATTGTAATTGGATGTTTGTGATATGATGACAACAACAATGATTTGAAAACTACGACATTGGTATGATATTGATTTTGGTTGTGATTGGATGATGATGTTCATTTAACAGCGATGATGGTCCAACGAGAACAACTGTGGTGATTAGATGATGATTATTTGGTGATGATCACGATCGTCCAAAAATTTAAATTATGGTGGTCAAATTATGGTGATCTAATGATGATGGTGGTGATCCGACAATAGTTTTTGCTCGCATGATGATATTCTGGGGATAGTTGAGCTTGATAATCCTCATGAGCTTGTAGCCCCCTTTAGTATTCTCAGACATGTATCATCTCTCCTTATGAAGATGGTGGGGGTCCATTTATATATTTTGTGAGTAATATATTTTATAAATATTGCTTACATTAAAACCATTTCATCAGACAACTCATAATGATTCCTTTTATCATATGATATTTTATAAGTATTTGAGTATTTTAATGACATCAAAGTTAAATAATCTCAGGCTAGTCAGATTTGGATAATTTTTTAGGCATATATAAAATGACTAATATTTTCAGACGTCCACACCATAAACTTAAAATATATTTGAAGCTGTCAAAAAGGCATTCATTGGTATGGCATCTGATAAAAGCTCTGGATCAAATGGTTTTATCTCATAGTTTTTCAAATTGTAGAGAGATTATAGGGCTGACCTGTAGATAGGGGTCGTATACATATGTAAGTTATAATTTTGTGTCCATCATCGAACAACACAAAATAATATTATAAAAGTGGGAGTTGCTAACTTAACTTTTACTAGATGCATGACACAAAATATTAGGGAAGTGACAAAATTCAAGCCACAAACAATGAAAGTTTGATAGAGGGGCACGTATAATGGAGGTATAATGTTAATGTCGCGAATGGCGGTGGTGGCTACGCAATAGTAGTTTGACAATAGCAGCGGTGGTGGTGGCAGGGATGTTAGCCCAGTGATGGTGGTTTGGTGATAACAACGATGGTGTTTTAGTGACGTGGACTGACATCGACCTCATGGCGAAGATGTTTTGTTGATGACGGGGTGATCTGAGGGTGGTGAGATGGTAGCAACTATCGGGTGATGATGAACCGACTGCTGCAGTTCAATGGTGGAGATTTAACATCACAACAAAGTGGAAGGTTGTTTGTGATATGATGACAATGATAATAATCTGACAATGACAACAATCCAATAGTGATGGTGGTGGTAGTTGGATGATGATCTTCATGCAGAGATGACCATGGTCCAACTATAACAACTATGGTGGTTATACGATGATGATTAGTGACAATTATGGTGGTTCAACAATGATGATGACGGTGGTGTTGGTTTGACAATAGTTGTGGCCGACATGATGATAGTCTAACAATGTTGGAGCTTGAGAATTCTCATGAGCTTGGAGTCCTCTTCATTTTTTTCATACATGTATTGTCAATCTTTTATGAAGAGAGTGAGGTCTATTTATGTATTTTGTTAGCATCATGTGTTTTAAAGAATGTTTGAATTATGATCATTTCATCGGACGACTTAGAGTGATTTCCTTTATCATATTATCTTTTATAAGTATTTGAGTATTTTAATGATATCAAAATTAAACAATCCTAAACTCGTTAGACTTGTATCGTAAAAATGTTTGATTTAACTATAAGCTTGTTTAATTTAGACATCACTTTATCTCCTTAATTATGTTTCAAAAAAATATTTTGTTTTAAGTACATGATCTAAGCTCGCTTTGACTTATATCATTTCACTTTTGATCTCATTTGATGCATTTTTTTTGAATTTTATTCTTATTTCCTTAGCCTCCCAAAACGGCCTTATATTGTTCTCATTCTCTTTTTTCTTTGTCTCAAGAAAATAAGATGTTGATTATTGACACTTCATTAGTGTTATGGAAATTCACCCCCTCGATTCCCTCAAATGAAAAGAGAGAGAGAGAGAGGTTTTGATGTGTTATGGTTTTTTTTTTTAATTTATGATATTTTCAATAAGATATTACTTAAATATTTCACCATCTTTTTGTGAGTACTTAAGTTATATAAATCGTGATTTTTTATAAGCTCAAATTCCTATGATTAATTATCATTTTTGATGAAGTGAGAGTAGTTCCAATTTAGGCTAGACTTTAGGGTGTTGACCACTTAGCATATAGTACCAGTAGTTTAAATTTTATAATTAAAAAATTAAAAAAAAATCATTTTGAGCTTAAAATAGATAATGGCAGGAAGGATGATGAATTTGATCAATATCTCATGGTTCCATCATTTTGGATTTTCATTGATTCAATTCTACATATTTAGAGGAGCTAATTGAGCCAACATGACTTAACAATCTTTTTTAGTAGCCACAAATTGTTTTGTCCAAAGGGACCATATAGATATTGGGCAAATTTTTTACTTGAGAGGACAATCATCACCTTGAATCATCAGTCATCCTTGCAACTTTTCAAGTGCCACACAATTAGCAATAACTTTAGAAATGTGCACATAAAAGTAGGTGAAACTTACAGAAAAAGCCAGGGAATTGCAAGTCATTAAGAGGACTAATAATAATAATTGATTTTTAGAAGCGACGAAGGAGCTTTAGTGGTATCAATTTTTTCCTAGAACATTTATATGATGTTAAGAATTATAATAGGAAATAATTTATTCCTATAAGAAGTTACGAGGAATAAATTATTTCATTAATATAAGAAGATGTTTCCTTTCCTATTTTATATGTATTTCCTTGGATTAGGAATCATTTGTTTTCTTATTTTATATTATTTCATATATCTCCTAATAATTAATATGAATTAATTATTGAAGATATCATGTGATATATTTTTTATTTCGTATCATTTCATTTTTATTATTTTTTCTATTATAGGATTCTTCTAAGGGTTATTTATACCTTCATTCATATCAATGAAACAATCAAGTGTTCTACTTTATTTCACATTATTTTAAATTTCAACATGGTATCAGAGCATGATTTTGTAATTTATTCACCAACCCTCCTTTGAGAACTGTTGGGCTGCATTCCTGTCATCCTCTGTGCAAGAAGGGAGAGACACTCATCTTGCTATTTGAAACAATGATTTTTTTTTCCTTCTCTTCATGTAAGCTTTGTCTGTTGGCCGACCCTTCATGAACCGACAACTTCAACTCTGCTGGCCTCCAGAAAATCTATAGTCCGTGTCACCGCAGTCGAGACAGAACATGTTGTGTTCGTTGCGCGATGCATCTACATGAGTCGGACGAATTGAAAAGAAGCGGGTCGTGACAGGGGATTCGGCCAGGGCGACACCAGCGATGCCGCCACCCGCCTCATCATCATCTCGCCGGAGATATCGCTGTCGTGGATTGAACAATGCAAGCAAAATCCATTGCTGGCCCTTCCTCCTGCAGTATTTTTTTTCTTCCCTGCCAAAACGTCAGGGGGAGCTGCGTTTCTAGCCAGTCATTTATCATGCATCATCTTTTTCTTCCCTGCCCAAGCGTCAAGGGGAGTTGCGTTTTCAGCGGTCATTTTTCATGCAATATTTTCTTCTTCCCTGACCCAAGCGTCAGGGGGAGCTATGTTTCTGCTGCTTTCTCTGTCGACATAATTTACTGAGTATGATTTACATGTTTTTTTATGCAGTCAACGTCAATCGTGGTCAACTAAAAGTCAATTTTCCTGTAGATTGTCTCTTTCCCTACAAAACTCAAAATTCAACCAAGTCTAAATCCAGTAAATTCAGCTATGTCTGAATCTCTTTTTTATGCCGAAACATATGACAGACAAAACTCAAAATTCAACCAAGCCTAAATCTAGCAAATTCGATAATCTAATGACCAATTTTTTTTTCACTACTCAGCAAGTTATGAATTATTAACACACATTCCAAACTTGAGGGGGAGTGTTAAAAATTATAATAGGAAATAATTTATTTCTATAAGAAGTTATGAGGAATAAGAAGATATTTCTTTTCCTATTTTATATATATTTCCTTGGATTAGGAATCNGCGAAGGGCGATACAAGAAGGGCAAGAGCGATCAATCAACCAATGTCAAGAGTGATCAAAGAATGGAGGAGACGAAGAGAAGAAGGACACAGGAGAAAATAATCCGCTCAACGTAGAATCAAGACACGGGTTGCGGGGTCGATCCCCCGACCTCGTCTATTAAGGAAATATAAACGACATTTTCCAATAAGCGCCCTAAACGTACAAAACAAACGGAGCAACAACATTTTCAAAACACCGCCCGAGCCTATAAACTACCCCAAACGGCCCCTAAGTCGTATGAACTTAGATCTTAAAAAAATTAAATTCATGATGAAAATTTAACGAGAATCTCTGAACCTAATTTTTCTCATTCATATTTTATTGTTAATTCTACTTATTCTATCATGAGCACTCAGTGTAAATATTCAATTCTTCAGGCGTGCAATAAACTAAAATGCATCTACTCTTATAATTAAGAAGCAATGTTGTTCCATACATGTATCAAACACAAACACGGCTCAGATATGAATGGAACATGAAAAAAGATGAACACACATAACTTAATTTAATAATTTAAAGGATTATAAAATAGTTTTATTATAAAATTTTTAAGTAAATTATTACATCTTTCTTATTTACAAGCTAAACTGATCTTGATGCAATACAATACATTTTGAATAATTCATATCTTATAAATCAATTACAATTAAAATTAAATTTAGTTTAAAAAAAATTAGAAAACCGTAATCAAAATATTATGATGAGAATGGTTTTAGTTGAATATAAATTTATATTGTATTCATCCGAAATAATTAAATTTTAAGATTTTTTTTTTTGATTAAAATAGATTTGACAGAAATGTTTTTCCGACAAAAAATAGGGCCGATTCGCAGAAATCTAGACAATGGCTGTCTTCCTTCCAAGAGGCTCTCGTGCTTGCTCGCTCTCTTGAGCTTGAACACCACGGAAGGATAGAAATTGGAAGGGCTGATGGAGTTGGAGGTCAGGGTGGTTGGGGGAATCGAGAGCTGCTTCGTTTCGCTCCCTATTTCTCTTATTGAGACCCTACAGTCTACGAGCGGTGGATTCCTTCCTCCGGTTCTTGCTCTAGAGCTCCGATCATATTCCGGCGACTTCTGGCGCGTCGCCTGGTCGGGATCCGCCTCAAAGTCCTCCAAAATTGAGGTACCTGTTAAATTNGGTGAAAATAAAGAATATTCCAATGCATGCTTTTGATAAAGCACGTGCAAAGCATCTTGGGGCATTTTTATTGATTAGGTAAGAGGATGATGATTGAAATTAAAAATAATGATGAAGATGAGTGAATGATAGTACAAATGAGGATAAGGGAGGCAAAATAGTAATGAAGGAAGTTGGTGATTCTAATAAATACATTTTAAGCGATGGAAACTTAAGAAACTTTTAAATTTGGAGTTCTAAATCATGACCATTTAATTTCATGGCATGTTTGTTTGTTTAATTTTATCTAAGTATTCTTGCTTATTATTGAGTGCTTGTATGGCTTCATATATTATTATGGCACTATTTAAAACTTTAACTCTTAAATTCTATATTTTTAATATTTTTAAGGTAATTTAATGATCTTATTTAGAGGCTTATGCTTTGCTTGATGAAAAGAAAACTTTTGAATACAAGTTTGCATAATTTAATTGTCGGTAAGTAAAAAATTGGCATGTCTTTGATTACCATTTATTTCAATCATATTAAAATTATAAATGAAGTAACTTCAAATGAAACGGCAATGCCATTTGCACTAGAAGTAACGGATAAAGTTTGAATCTAGAAAGTTATACATTGATTTGAAATTGTTTCACTTGCTGAGTAAAATCAATCACATAATTATTCAATAACTAATATAGAGCAAGGTAAAAAGTAGGAGGGTTCACCAAAAGCAAAAGTGAGCCTCACGTCTGTGCGAGGAGGTAATCTCTCCTAGAAATCTTGAAGCCTCTCATTTGAATAAGGAATTGAATCTTAGAAATAGACGAAATATCAGATCCATCTAGAATTCTATTCAGAACAAAATTGGCTGCATTTTGTACGTTGCCTTATATCCCTATTTGCAATCACAAAATCCTTGTATATTTCCCAATGCATCGATTAAAGCATCCCGTAAGTGTCATATAATTGTTATTGAAAATAGAGCAATCTCGACAGTAGAAGAAGCTACAAATGTTTAAGCACATGACTTGCTGAAGAAACCATTTTTCAATAATTTCAGTCAGGGAAAACAAATGCAGATATCTCAATTATCCAACTGCAATTATAGCAGAAATCATCTTTAGAGAAGAAAGTTGACTATTTGCCAGAGAAGGTTAACTTGAAAAAAAAAAAAGTAAAAAAAGGAAAAAAAAGGACAACGGAACAACCTATGATCACAGAAGCCAACTCAGTCATAGGTACTATGGAACTATCGTAGGNAAGGAGAATCGTGGAAAGCCACAATCACCAATTTACCTCAAAATTATCCCAAAAACGTAAAATATGCCAAAGGAATCCACAATGAATATAGAAAACATTGCATTGTAGATAACCCATTACAACAAAAAAACCCTTGAGCAAAAAATCCATTGCAATCGAAAAATTCTGTAACGGAGCAGATTGATCACCCATTGCAAAAAAGAAAAAAAAATCTCGAAAAAATATAGAAAACATCGCATTATAGATGTTCCAACCAAAAGTGAGCCAACTCACCGACAAACAATCCAACAGGAGGAAAGGGATGTTACCTAGGGCAAGAGCGATCGATCAACCTACGACAAGAGCGATCGAGTGAGAGGCGAGGAAGAGAAGCGAAGGGCGATACAAGAAGGGCAAGAGCGATCAATCAACCAATGTCAAGAGTGATCAAAGAATGGAGGAGACGAAGAGAAGAAGGACACAGGAGAAAATAATCCGCTCAACGTAGAATCAAGACACGGGTTGCGGGGTCGATCCCCCGACCTCGTCTATTAAGGAAATATAAACGACATTTTCCAATAAGCGCCCTAAACGTACAAAACAAACGGAGCAACAACATTTTCAAAACACCGCCCGAGCCTATAAACTACCCCAAACGGCCCCTAAGTCGTATGAACTTAGATCTTAAAAAAATTAAATTCATGATGAAAATTTAACGAGAATCTCTGAACCTAATTTTTCTCATTCATATTTTATTGTTAATTCTACTTATTCTATCATGAGCACTCAGTGTAAATATTCAATTCTTCAGGCGTGCAATAAACTAAAATGCATCTACTCTTATAATTAAGAAGCAATGTTGTTCCATACATGTATCAAACACAAACACGGCTCAGATATGAATGGAACATGAAAAAAGATGAACACACATAACTTAATTTAATAATTTAAAGGATTATAAAATAGTTTTATTATAAAATTTTTAAGTAAATTATTACATCTTTCTTATTTACAAGCTAAACTGATCTTGATGCAATACAATACATTTTGAATAATTCATATCTTATAAATCAATTACAATTAAAATTAAATTTAGTTTAAAAAAAATTAGAAAACCGTAATCAAAATATTATGATGAGAATGGTTTTAGTTGAATATAAATTTATATTGTATTCATCCGAAATAATTAAATTTTAAGATTTTTTTTTTTGATTAAAATAGATTTGACAGAAATGTTTTTCCGACAAAAAATAGGGCCGATTCGCAGAAATCTAGACAATGGCTGTCTTCCTTCCAAGAGGCTCTCGTGCTTGCTCGCTCTCTTGAGCTTGAACACCACGGAAGGATAGAAATTGGAAGGGCTGATGGAGTTGGAGGTCAGGGTGGTTGGGGGAATCGAGAGCTGCTTCGTTTCGCTCCCTATTTCTCTTATTGAGACCCTACAGTCTACGAGCGGTGGATTCCTTCCTCCGGTTCTTGCTCTAGAGCTCCGATCATATTCCGGCGACTTCTGGCGCGTCGCCTGGTCGGGATCCGCCTCAAAGTCCTCCAAAATTGAGGTACCTGTTAAATTCCATCTATGTTTTATCACCAAAGTTCTTCAGCGGCAAGCAATGGTCTAGCAAGTTGGAAACTTTGGTTTTGGTCTTTGAGTCCTCCAGTTTCTCGGCGAATTATTTTGAATTGGTTTTCCAGATTGGCCAGCAAGTTGCTGAATGTATTTCTTTATTAAATGGAACTAAAGTGCGAGTGAAAGCAATTGGTAATCTTCCCAAAGCTTCCCTGGTTAACATAGAACCTAATAGTGAGGATGACTGGGAAATCTTGGAGTTGAACTCAGAGGCTGCTGAGGAGGTTATATTGAAGCAGGTACTGCAAAGAGCTTTTTAATGTTAAGTTTTTTGATATGCTTTTGATCGTCACAGGTGCTTTCAGTTTATCAATTACCTCTTTTCCAGTCAAAAGAAGCGATTGTAGTAAACATCATTCAGCTGAATGAAGGGTATTCTATATCAAGAGATGGATCGTTTGCATCTTGCTCGTTTTCTGTTCTAACCTTGTTTGTTTTATAAATCTTCCCCTCTGTTCCACCAATAGCCTTTTTTGGTTTAACACCAATTATCTAAGTGAATTTTGGCCCATAACATTTAACTCAATTTTTGAAACTTATAGATCACCATCTTCGTGTTAAGTTTGAATTGATGGACTTCATGTTTGGTTAACTGTGTAGAACTTTGCTTGTCATTCAGGTTTATTTAACTGGTAATGCCTACTTAAGCTGCTTCCAATCTTCCCATGCTTAAAATATATTAAATTTGAAGATAATTGCAAATTTTTATATCTCAATATTTTTGAGTACATGGCTCATTTTATGCCGTTTTGAGTGTCCAATCTATACATGATGCAGTTATCTATAATTCATGAGCTTTATTTCCTTAAAATATTATTGTAATTTTATTTTTGATTTAATTTGTTTTATAATAGCAAAAATAGAACCGAGATCCAAAGTTTTAAAATAAAGTCAAAATTGATACGATTAATGGTACAATGTTTTAACACAAAGCAAACCAACAAAATAAGATAAATTCGGTTTTGTTTTTTGATTTTATTCAAATAATGCACACCCCTACAGTGCAAAATAGAGAATTTTAGAATCTTTTCCACAAATAGAAGCCATAGGNGCCTTCTTTCTCTCTCACTCAACTTGTCTTTCTCACTTCCTTTCTCTCTTCCTGCCATCACTACCACCTTCCGCACTCATTGTAATCAAAACCCCATTCCTTTCCACTATTCTCCACCTACTACTCACATCTCGTCTCTTCTCACCGTCTCTTTTTCTCTCATAATAGTTGCTTTAAATGCTCTCACTTCTCTCACTCATGATCTATTTCATAGTTCTTATGAGATTGTCTCTCAAGCTAACTTGCCCAACACTCTTAATCTCTTTACGACCCAACAACAATTTCAGCCATACCATCTCTCTTTTTTTTTTGTTCAACCAAAATTAATGGAATTAATTGATATTATGGTTTATAGAAAGATAAATATCTTATGTATTCAAGAAACTAAATGGGTTGGAGAAAAGGTCAAGGAGATTGATAACTTCGGTTTTAAACTTTGGTATTTAGGTAAGAGTCGCACTAGAAATGTTGTAGGTGTAATTATAAATAAGAGTTTGAAAGAAAATATTGTAAAAATCAATAGAATTGTTGATAGAATTATAGCCCTTATGATTATTGTTGATATTAAGATTTTTAACATTATAAATGCACATATGTTTTCAAGTATTTTTAGATTTAGAGAAAAATTATGGAATGATCTAGAAAACTAGTTACAAATGATATACCTCTTAACGAAAGAATTTTTATTGGAGTAGATTTAAATGGACATGTCGGTAGAGTAGAGAAGATTTTAAAAATATTCATGGTGGCTACGATTTTAGAATGATTAATGAAGAAGACAGAGTTATATTAGAGTTTGCTTTAGCGTATGATTTTGTTATTGCTAATACTTTATTCAAAAAATGAGATGAACATATTATTATTTATAAGAATGAATCTAATAAAATAAGATATATATATATATATATATATATATGAGAAGAAGGGATCATTGAGAATGTAAGAATTTAGGTACTCAATATCGATTATTAGTTCTAGATTTTAAGATAAAGAATTTTAAAATAAAGAATACTAGGAATAATTGTTGTAGAATTAGATACGAATAAAATTATTTTTATGAGTAAACTTTAAGATTTTAAGATCTGAGATGTTGATGAAGATAGAAATTTTATGTGTGATAAAGTAACAAACACTATTGAATAAGTGACAAAAGGTGTACTTGAGAATCAAAAGAAAAAGTATCTATAAATAAATATGGTTGTTGATGGAATAATAATATATAAGAAAAGATAAAATATAAAAATTTCTATTATAAAAATTAGTTTAAATATAAAAGCTTAGAGAACTGAGAAAAATATAAAATGACCCGTAGTGAGTTTAAGAGAACAATCTGTGACGCTAAAAATTATACTTTCAGTGATCTTTCTGATAGATTAGATACTAAAGATGGTGAAAAAATTATGTATAAACTTGCCAAACAAAGACAAAATTAAAGTAAAAAATTTAACTCAAGTAAAATGTATTAAAAATGAAAATAAAAAAGTGATTATGTCCCATGCGTTGACTACTATAGTGAGTAGTTTAGATGTTAGAATCAACTACCAATCAACAGATTTCTAGACTGGTGGGTTGAACCTCAACTCTGAAATGTGCCTTAGGAGCTTAAGGGGAATGAAAATTCTTTATTGGGATCCAGTTCCCGTCGCTGAAGAAGATGTCTCTCATGGTCGTTAGTGATAGTGGCACAACCTGCTACAGATTTCATCCCAGAATTTAGTTTGTCTCACATAATTGTTACTCAACCACCGCACGCTGGACATGAGAAGTGAGAAAAGAAGATTTCAAATGTAAGGGCTCAAGAGATGCATGGGGGGAACCCACCTCTATATGCAACTCTCGCTTTGGAGGTGCCAAAAGAGGACGACCACCTATGATACCAAAATGTGTTGTGGAATAACAAAACCGACATGATTGACCTACAAAGGGACTTAACGACGTACCATGAGGATCCAGGAGCTTTGACGAATGAAGACGTAGCTCCCCCAACCCCGGGAAACTGAAGCAGGGCACTAAAAGGTGCCCCCGTAGCAGAGTGCTAACAACTCCTCTAACGCGAGACCCTAAATGCCACCCGACTGAACTGACTGGCCAACTTCCTCATTGGTCCGGGGGGACCGGCCCAAAACACGATTGCGATGGATCAAGGCAAAAGGATTGTGAGTTCTGTGGAGAAGGCGGGACTATCTCCCCTCTTCACGTGCTCTTCCCCTTTTGGAAAGCCTTAATGGCTATTTTCTGGAGTATTCCTACCCCCTTCGTCTTGTGTGGGAGTTTTCTTTCCTACTACTTTTCGTTTCTCTTCCAATAGGAGTATATATATTGCTTTTTACAGAGATTTTAGGACAATTTTTGCTATGTTATACTTTTAGTTTTTTTTGTTTGGAGAGTTTCGCTGTTCTAGAGCTGTATCTGAGGAGGTGGTGGTGCTCCGACTGTATTCTCCTTCAAGATGGTGTTGTATCCTTCCTTTTTACCATCTCCACTCTTCATCCCCCTCCCCCCCCCCCCCCCCCCCCCCC
>JXCR01008224.1:165715-182884 GCA_002079205.1 Phalaenopsis hybrid cultivar | reverse complement strand
AGATTTGTTAGCAACAAAAGATTATCCTAATGCAGTAATGACACAACGTTGATGTAAATAAGGATAATGTGTAAAATGACCTTCATTTTTAAGAGCTTGCCTTGCTCTAGAAGAAATCGCCAGTATGTGGTCAAAAAGCAGTGGAACAGGACCGTCGGGATTATCTGCTGCTAAGTATGGAAGCGGCAAGAAAACTTTGCCCATTGGATTTGCCCATGGAAGCCTTTTAGAGTCACCCCCAGCATGAAGTAATAGAATATGCCATTTTGCAAAGAAGTTTACAATCGCTTGAGCTTCATTGGCAAAGGTGGTCAATTCATTTGTTGAAGCTGTTATGTTGTTGTCCTTGTTATTTGATACCTACGCAAAAGGTGTACAAACTGAAATCTATAACATAAACACGGGTGGTCAAGCAATGCTCTTAGGAAAAGGTGATAATTTAGAAACAAAAAAGCTAATATATTAGATTCAAGCATGGATAACGNTAAGTATGGAAGCGGCAAGAAAACTTTGCCCATTGGATTTGCCCATGGAAGCCTTTTAGAGTCACCCCCAGCGTGAAGTAATAGAATATGCCATTTTGCAAAGAAGTTTACAATCGCCTGAGCTTCATTGGCAAAGGTGGTCAATTCATTTGTTGAAGCTGTTATGTTGTTGTCCTTGTTATTTGATACCTACGCAAAAGGTGTACAAACTGAAATCTATAACATGAACACGGGTGGTCAAGCAATGCTCTTAGGAAAAGGTGATAATTTAGAAAAAAAAAAGCTAATATATTAGATTCAAGCATGGATAACAAAGAAAAAACATTTTACCAGGTGTGTGCACCACATTAAAAATACGATAAATATCCAAAATATATGGAAAAAAATAATATAAGTAATTTGTCGGATTTTTTGAAATTCCTAATTTTAGTATCTTCTATTTTTATTCTTTTCTACTTTTAGAATATTATATTGTTACTAATTTATGACTAATGTTTCCCTTCTATAATTAGCTATATTTATGTTTTATAAAAGAAAACAAAATGTAATGGTCATGTAGTGCAATCCATTGCTTAACAAGGAGCATAGCCAATGAAGTTGTCTTCCAAATTGAAGCATATAAGTGGACAAATGTCAAAATAACGAGCTATTGTTCGTCATTACTAAGTTGACGAGAAGATATTTGACACATACCAAATTGATGAGTATCAATATGTCCACTTAGGTTGATGAAAAGCTATTTGCCACTAGGATGGATGCGTAGTTGATTGCCACTTGACTTGATTAATCATCCGAACGAAAGTTACGGTGACATTACAAAGTTGACTTGGTCAAATCATCCTTTAGGCTAAGTCGAATTGCCATTTGAATTTATACTTATTTAAAGTAGGTCTGCCATGTACTTGGCAGAAATGTATTTTTGAATTCTTCCAACCTAGTATTTGGCTATACAACAAAAAGATGGAGATTTTTTTGTTGATGCATTTAATAGCTCTAAAAATTCTTTCCATTTCTCAATCTCTAGATATATTGTGCCTATATTGACCTACATACCCTCAAAACCAATCACATACCCTATACTAAAGAAAAAGCATCTTAGTTCCAAGAATAGTTCCCAGAGAAACTTTTCAACTTCTGTTAAAGATTAACCATCTCGAAAAACTTTTTGCAATTATGAGATTCAACCAAATTTCGTTTGCATGCCCCTTTAAATTGAATAATAATATCATTAAACATAAGCATTATAAGATTCGTCAAAATCTCAAGACCAAAGAATTTTGATTGAGACTGGAGCAAAAATCCAATCATGGCCTCCATGAATAGGATTGGAGGAAAAGAACCAGAAACATGGATCTTAGGATCAAAGGTAACAACCAATCTGCACATGTAGGAACATATTTTGCTTTGAGGGCAAAGATCAAACCAGCCTTCTCAAACTAATTCCGATCATCTAATTCTTTCTTCTGCATGAAATTCAATTAGGTAGACAAACGAGTTAATCTACTTGCAATACTCATTAATTACATTCAAAATATTCAAAGTTTAACTCCAAGAAATTTAGGTGTTAACTCTGATTTGCAAAATTCTGTTTGCAATTTAACCATCCACTTTATACACCGTCAGAACGAATACTACAGCCTTTCTTTCCTTTTAACCAAATTACCAAAATTAAGAATACAGAAAACCAATTTCTCTAAGACAGAGTTAAAGGCGGCATTACCTGGGGGGAAATGAGACCAACACGGACCAGATAACGAGCGAGGACAGAAATGGCGTGGAGAGTGGCGGCCCCGGAGCCTATGCGGGCGCCGTGGGGATCGGGGACTACGAGCGTGACGGTGGAGTCGGCGATGCGACCGATGCGCCTGGCCCGCAAAAGCTGCCATTCGTATAGGGCGGCCTGCTCGGGGCTTGCCGCCGTTAGCACGATGGCATCCCACGTCGGAGCCCTCATGGGGTACCTTACAGAAAGACGGAGGCGATACCATGACCTCCGAAGAGAGTCGGCGCAATCCTCTCCGCTGCATTTCCTCGGCCTCCTCCTCACCGACGATGAAGACTCCATGCTCTCTCTCTCTCTCTCACTCTCCCTCTCTCTCCCCGCTGGCGGCCAAATCTACCAGTCAGCCACCCGGTTAGGCTAATGATCAAATGATTTTTTTTTTTATTGCTCTCTCACTTTCTCTTCGCCGGCGGCCTAATCCAGTCAGCAACCTCGTTAGACTGATGATCAAATGATTTTTATTGGGGGTAAAACAACAAACAAGCTTATATCCGCCAACCGAGCAAGGAGTGCGAAGATAGTGCGGAGACAGAATTTTTTAGGAATTCAAACAATATGAAAAAAATTGTTATTGGTCTTGTTCTTACGGTGTTTTGATCATATTTTATTAGCATTTTTGTAGTATTTTTATGTTATTATGGTGATATTCTTATGATATTTTTGTTATATTATTTTATTGATATTCTTGTTGTATTATTATCATATTCTCGTGATATTACAGTGATATTCTAGTGGTATTATGGTGATATTCCAGTGGTATTATAGTGGCACTCTGGTGATATTATGTGGTATTTTAGTTTTATTATTACGATAGTTTGGTGATATTATTGTGTTGTTCTAGTGATATTATGATAATATTATGATAGTATTTTGGTGATATTTTAGTTGTATTATAATGATATTATGGTAGTATTTCATTAGAATTATTGTGGTATTCTGGTTGTAATATAATGATATTTTTGTGGTATTATTGTGGTATTCTTATGATATTCTAATATATTATGACAATATTTTGGTGTTATTCTTGTGATATTCTGCTGATATACTCGAATACTACTAGAATATCACCAAAATACTACAAGAATACCAGCAAAATATGACCATAATGTTAATAAAATACCACAGAATATCACCAGAATATCACAATAATATCACCAAAGTATCATCATAATACCATCAGAATAACAAAAAATTACCACCACAATATCACTAGAATACCATCAAATAACGACTATAATATCACCAAAATAGCACTGGTGTCTTTCTGGAGATTCTGATGATATTTTGCTGGCATAACAGAATATCATCAAAATACCACCAAAATATCATCATAATACCACAATAATACCGTCAGAATATCATGATAATATCATCAAAATATCACCAGAATACCATCAAAATACCACCAGAATATCACTATAATAACACTAGAGTACCACCGGGTGGTTTTCGGGCTTAATTATGTGAAAGAATAGTGTTATTCATATTTTTTAAATTTGCAAAAACTCAGTCCCATCACTTTATAAATGGCACTGTATTATTGGAGTCTGCACCGTGCGGACTTCAAAATATTGTGTTTATAGTCACAAAAAGTCCCTAACAATATAATATACATTAAGCATATAAAAAAAAATGATTGCCCTTATCCAAATCATCAAATTAATAGAGAAAACTAATTTGGAAAGCAAAATCTCATGGTAGAGGAAGGTCTTGCAATCCCAACTATAAAACTCTTATGTCCATGTATTTGATTTGAATGCTACTTCTCATCTGATGGTCATGTTTTTCTACGCAAATCAGTAGTTTGAGCAGGCACAACTTCAGGGACAAAGCAGACCTTCAAGAATGAAATGGTCAGGACAGGAGTAACTGGTTCTTTTAATAGCGTTCGGGAACCAGTTGATCCGATCGAATCACCAAATATGAGAATGACATGCTTGAAAATACAGTGCTCCCAAATGACGCAGCAGCAGCAGCTTATGACAGATCAAAAAGAGAACAAGATGGAATATATCACTTCTGTTTAAAAATAAAATACTGTAACCAGGAAACTATAAGAACATAAGTTATCTGTATATAAAGTCAATACAACTAAAAAAAGATGATAATAAGAAAAATAGGCACATCAGTTGTCGACCACCTATATTTAGTTAATGTTATCTTCCTCATCTTCATAACTCAAAAAATGAGTCTGCAACTTGAGGCTTTCACTTTGTATGATCTCAACCAAATTGAAGCCAACGTCTGTAACTTGTAGTGTTTTCTGTTCCACTAACTACACAAATAAGGGAAAAATATTAGAAAAAACAAGTTTTTATTCTTGTCTACTAACGCAGCATAAGGGTTTAATTGAAATAATGATCAAACTGAAGCTGAAGAAGTGCACAAGTGGTCTTTAGATTATTAGCTAACCCTTTTTTATGGAAGCCAAAATTATGAGTAATTTGATGTAGACTCCAATCCCTCACCAAAAGTTGTCAAAATTCTTTAGATATATTCCTACTCAATTACACAAACAAAAAAGAAATTACAATGTCAATGATGCCAACTTAGTACCTTTTGTGGTTTTAACTCATTGGCAAAAAACATCTATTTCTGGCTTTCTCAAAAACCCTCTCCAAATAAACCTGGCAAAATTCATGTAAAATCAAACTAGGTTAATGAACAAAAGTTGAACTAACTATAACTCGATAGTGTAAAAAAAATTTAAGAAAAAAAACCAAATATTTTAAAAANCTCAAAAATCCTCTCCAAATAAACCTGGCAAAATTCATGTAAAATCAAACTAGGTTAATGAACAAAAGTTGAGCGAACTATAACTCGATAGTGTAAAAAAAATTTAAAAAAAAAACCAAATATTTTAAAAGACTTGCTGCGGAATGGGATGATCTTCAACTTTGTACACATCTCATTCTAGCCACATGAAGTGAATGCCAAGCATCAACAGGATCTTCAGCAAGCAGAGAACTCAGAGCAAGCGCATACGAGCACAGGCCTGCAGGAAAACAGAATGCTCNACTTTGTACACATCTCATTCTAGCCACATGAAGTGAATGCCAAGCATCAACAGGATCTTCAGCAAGCAGAGAGCTCAGAGCAAGCGCATACGAGCACAGGCCTGCAGGAAAACAGAATGCTAAAACGAAAGATGGCTTTGAGAAGGGATATATAGATCAATGAAAAGGAAAAAAGAAAAAACGGAGAGGTAGGGCGGAAACCGGAGAGAGGTGCGCGAGGAGGAGGAAGGAGATGAGGGAATGGGGCAATGAAGAGGGAGCCTGCTGCGATGGATCTGGAGAGCTATGGCTGGAAGAAGGCCGAGGCGAACGACTCCGGGCCGAGTGAGGGAAGGAGACGAGGCGAAGAGTGAAATGGAACAGGGTGCTCAGGTGGCTCAGGTGGCTGATACGACCAAGCGTACAAGTTTAAGGTGCTTATTTTGAAATATTTGATGTTTGGGTTTTTTATTTGTTATTTATGAAGTTTTAGGGGGTGTTTTGGTAAAATCCTTTTTTTTAATTTAACATAAATATGATTTATCAAATCTAAAGTGGTGTTTGGCACNTATTTGATGTTTGGGTTTTTTATTTGTTATTTATGAAGTTTTAGGGGGTGTTTTGGTAAAATCCTTTTTTTTTTAATTTAACATAAATATGATTTATAAAATCTAAAGTGGTGTTTGGCATATTTTAAATAAAATGAACCAATTGTATCTAATCAAATAATTAATTGGCCAAATTAAAAAAGAATCAAAGTATTGACAGTATTTGTCATAAGAACTAGTTAATATTTATAGGACCAAGTTTAAAAAGAGAGCTTACTGACCATTATAGGTATTAGGGACAACTTATGAAGCAACTAAGGGTATAAAGGAGTCGAATGCGAGCAACCCTGGACTAACTCACTCGTGTTCAGCTTGTTAAAAAATATGGTTGTTTGTATTCGGTTCGTTTGTGCTTTGAACACAAAAATTTTGTGTGTTCTGCTCGTTTGTTTAGCGAGTTGAACACGAATTGTTTGCGAACCAAAAATTATTTTGACAACTCTAGTCAGGCATGCAGCCATTAGCGGTGTAAAAGAGCCTAGCTTGAGCGAGTCCAGACTCGACTTGTTAAAAAACATCATTGTTCATGTTCGGCTCGTTTATAGATCGAGCTCAAAAAATTTGTTTGTGTGTAGCTCACTTGTTTATCGAGTCGAACACGAACTATTCACGAGCAATCAGCTATTTTTACAATCTAATCACACAACAGTAGGATGTTAAGGGTATGACAAGATTTAAATCTTATTAATTATATTAAAATAATCATTTAAACNTTAAAATGGGTTGACTCATGATGGTTTTGGATCAACTTTTTTACTTGATCTTGCTCCCTATAGTTTTTTAAGCGAGTTTNCTAATTTGAATTCCTTCACCTTTCTTTCTTGAATAAGCTCTTCTACCAAACAATGGAGATGATGATAGTTATCCGTGTCATGCTCATGATCCTTATGGAATGATAGTATTTGATCATATCTTTTGGGTGAGGTCACTCCTTCATAAAGCATAATTGCCATAAATATTCTTTATTCTGAATGACTTTGACAGACTCGGTCATTGATACCCGCAGTGGGGTAACTCGAGATAGTGTGTTTGTGGTGGTGGTGTTTGATTGGCTACCTGATGATCGATCACCTGATCAGTTGGTTAGAGCAAATATTGATGGATTTGTGGGGGGTTCGTATGGTTGTCGGATGGGTTGCATGCAAGTCAAGCCTAATTGTAGCACCTTAAAATGGGTTGACTCATGATGGTTTTGGATCAATTTTTTTACTTGATCTTGCTCCCTATAGTTTTTTAAGCGAGTTCTGAACTTATTACTAAATTCTTCAACATTTATATGAGCATTGGCAATTTTAAGCAACTTAACTAATGTACCTGACTTTAGTAGATCAAGTGCATTGTTGAATGGTCCCAATCAAAGTCCCTCAATTAGTATGGCTTGTGCAAGAACCGGATCCAATTGCTAATCTCGAAAATTTCTCTTTGCAACCCAAATATAACATTCTTGAGGTGCTCGAAATATTTCTGATGCAATCTCAACAATGCTTACAAGTTGTTCTATGACAATTGGGTNATCAAAATCCCTCAATTAGTATGGCTTGTGCAAGAACCGGATCCAATTGCTAATCTCGAAAATTTCTCTTTGAAACCCAAATATAACATTCTTGAGGTGCTTGAAATATTTCTGATGCAATCTCAACAATGCTTACAAGTTGTTCTATGACAATTGGGAATTGTCCAATTGAGTGGACATCTACTTAAATCACATGATGGAAACGATGGTTCCAATTGGTGAGCAAAAAAAAATGACCTACAAGCCAACTCTTTGAAGGTTGCAAAAAATAGTCAACAAATCAATGTGTCATTAATGTTGAGAAGTGACACCGTCAACTTGATGTAAGCAACGAAGTCAATTGGGTCAGTTCAACCTCTATAATCGTAAAGATAAGGAATCTTGAAGCTTGGGGGAGGCTTAGTCTCAACAACTTTTCTAGAGAAGGCAATCATAAATTGGGGACTTGTTTTTACCCACCCCTCAAGTCTCTTGGACAAAAAGATAGACGATTGTTTNAAAAAATGTAGCCGGTAATTTATCTCTATATTCAACACCAAAAGTTGAACTAATTAGAAAATTGTGATGGGGGTCTTCTGTAGTGAGGAATGTCTTAAATCTTTTCGGAGTTTAGGACCTATTTCCAATTTATACTTCCACATTTGCTGCCTTCTCTTAGCTGCTACCTATAGTTTTGAGTTACTCAACTGATTTAAATCGCCATGAGTCATGACCAATTCTCCTCTGTTGGGGAATCTCACGGCTACATCATATGTAGAGACAATTACCCGAAAATTATTAAGCTGAGGACACTTGAATATTGCATTATAAATCATCAAAGCAATGATTATACAAAGTCTTCCATCGTCAAGAATTGAAGATCTTCCTAGGTGATCGATAGGGTTATTACTAGTTTGATGTCTTTTTTCTTAATCCAGAAAATCCACATATGGTGCTTAATTTGCCTGATAGGAAGGTTCTTTCAATCAACAGCATTTGAAAAATCACTCTCCAAAATNAAGACCCCTAAGGCTAGATCCTAACTCCTACGAGAAAAACTAGACCTCACGAAAATTGAGGTCAACATGTATCAATCAACATGCTTCCAATTTAAAGTTTGAAATCAAGGTTGTTACAATGATTGAATCATTATAGGGTTTTTGTCGACTGGGCTATGAAATTCAGAGAATATAATTGGTATGACATCCATTGCATGTGACCACATAATTATTGTCGAGTTCACATCTTTTGATCTTGGTTGCTTTGAAACTAGATTGATGAGCAGCTTCTATGGATCTGCTAAGATGGCGAGTACGGTTCCTACGTTATGTATGGAGCAAGCATGAATGAGTTTGTCCCTTCTTCAACCAGCTCCTTTCCTGGCCTTCTGTTGTGTCCGCTAATTTAAATTCCTTCACCTTTCTTTCTTGAATAAGCTCTTCTACCAAACAGTGGAGGTGATGATAGTTATCCGTGTCATGCTCATGATCCTTATGGAATGCATAGTATTTGGTCATATGTTTTGGGTGAGGTCACTCCTTCATAAAGCCTAATTGCCATAGATATTCTTTATTCTGAATGACTTTGATCGACTCGGTCATTGATACCCGCAGTGGGGTAACTCGAGATAGTGTGTTTGTGTGGCGGTGTTTGATTGGCTACCTGATCAGTTGGTTAGAGCAAATATTGATGGATTTGTGGGGGGGTTTGTAGGGTTGTCGGATGGGTTGCATGCAAGTCAAGCCTAATTGTAGCACCTTAAAATGGGTTGACTCATGATGGTTTTGGATCAACTTTTTTACTTGATCTTGCTCCCTATAGTTTTTTAAGGGAGTTCTGAACTTATTACTAAATTCTTCAGCATTTATATGAGCATTGGCAATTTTAAGCAACTTAACTAATGTACCTGACTTTAGTAGATCAAGTGCATTGTTGAATGGTCCCTATCAAAGTCCCTCAATTAGTATGGCTTGCGCAAGAACCGGATCCAATTGCTAATCTTGAACATTTCTCTCTGAAACCCAAATATAACATTCTTGAGGTGCTCAAAATATTTCTGATGCAATCTCAACAATGCTTACAAGTTGTTTTATGACAATTGGGCACTGTCCAATTGACTGGACATCTACTTAAATTACATGATGGAAACGATGGTTCCAATTGGTGAGCAAAAAAAAAGACCTACGAGTCAACTCTTTGAAGGTTGCAAAAAATAGTCAACACTTCAATGTGTCATTAATGTTGAGAAGTGACACCATCAACTTGACGTAAGCAACGTAGTCAATTGGGTCAGTACAACCTCTATAATAGTCAAGATGAGGAATCTTGAAGCTTGGGGGAGGCCTAGTCTCAGCAACTTTTCTAGAGAAGGCAATAATGAATTGGGGACTTGTTTTTACCCACCCCTCAAGTCTCATGGACAAAAAGATAGACTACTATTTTTTAAATCAAAATAATAGGATTCTTCTAAGGATAGCAATATTCTTCCTTTGAAATTTCTTCTCCTAACCGCCAAGTTAGTCAAATCCTTTATCAAGTGCATTCACAATGTCGCTCTTGTTTATTGGCCCAAGGATTTTTGGATTAATTTTTTAAGTCCATTACCTAATATCTCTTCTAATCTCTCCTCCACTTTAATCAACTATCTCACGGTTATGAAATATTGTTTGTCCATATAAACAGTCTTCTCTTGGGACTACTTTTCCAACTAAATCTGTTGGGTCCTTCAGCAAATTTTTGAATGTCAATTCTAGTTTGAGGCATGCAACCATACTCACTACAACTAAAAGGGTGTTAAATCACAAACTATTCATAAGCCACATCAGAACCTTGTAACTAAGAGTAAATGAGAAAAAAAGCAATGAAATAAGAAGCAAAACCCACTAGTGAATGGCCAAGTGTATGATAGAGTAAAGAAGAGAAGAGATGAAGAACTAAATCTTTGGATCTGCTCGAGATTCCCTACTTATAGTTTAAGGTTTGGAGTCTCAAACAGCACAAGCAAAGCTACCAAATGAAAAATACACATATAAAAAGGACTAAGAAACACAAGAGATTGATTGCCTTAATAAAGCTTGGTCGGGGAGTCAGATCAACTGAAGGGCCACACATTTCTTAATGGATCAGAGTGTATCTATAATATTAGTCAAGCAAGTCGGCATGCTTGAGTAAATTATTACATATTCCAATGGAAGATGATTATTTTCACCTTGGGAATGTCAAGCAGTAACTTAGTAGGAGCCGGCCTTGGGTCAAGTTGTCAAACATGGCCTTCCACAGAGAAAAGCCCTGAATAGATATATCGGGGGCACTTATATTGATATTACCTACCAAGTATTAAATCAGAATAAAGTAAAAAGCCAACAAATTAGGTCTTGATTTGTGTTCATGCATTCTATCATCATTTGATTATTCAATTAATGCAGTTAAACATAAATTAGTGATTCAAGAGAGTACCCAAGGACGAACTTAGCAAAGTCAAAATATGAGCAATTTTTTATCCTATGGAAAAGTGACAACTTCACTACAACAATATCCACTAAGCAAGCTGAAGTGTGTTAGCTCGATGCTACAAAATGAGCCAATCAACAAACAAACAAAATGACAACTCAGAACCATGAATATTGAAAGCATGATTCTCCAAATCATAAAGTCTCAATCAAAATATGTCGAATGAAAAACTTTGAACAGTCTATGCTGATCTGTTCAATGAAAACTTGGTCAAAAAGATGATTTTCTTGTTATTGAAATGATGATCTACAATGTAAGATCCAAGTGTGCTCGAGTATGATTTCATTTTCAATGCATGAAGCAAACAGAAAAATAATGCTGCTTTCAGGAGGAAATAAACAGTATGCAATATGATTTCAGATTTGTTAGCAACAAAAGATTATCCTAATGCAGTAATGACACAACGTTGATGTAAATAAGGATAATGTGTAAAATGACCTTCATTTTTAAGAGCTTGCCTTGCTCTAGAAGAAATCGCCAGTATGTGGTCAAAAAGCAGTGGAACAGGACCGTCGGGATTATCTGCTGCTAAGTATGGAAGCGGCAAGAAAACTTTGCCCATTGGATTTGCCCATGGAAGCCTTTTAGAGTCGCCCCCAGCATGAAGTAATAGAATATGCCATTTTGCGAAGAAGTTTACAATCGCCTGAGCTTCATTGGCATAGGTGGCCAATTCATTTGTTGAAGCTGTTATGTTGTTGTCCTTGTTATTTGACACCTACGCAAAAAGTGTACAAACTAAAATCTATAACATAAACACGGGTGGTCAAGCAATCCTTTTAGGAAAAGGTGATAATTTAGAAACAAAAAAGCTAATATATTAGATTCAAGTATGGATAACGAAGAAAAAACCTTTTACCAGGTGTGTGACCGCATTAAAAATACGATAAATATCCAAAATATATGGACAAAAATAAAATAAGTAAATTGTCGGATTTTTTGAAATTCCTAAATTTAGTATCTTCGATTTTTATTCTTTTCTATTTTTAGAATATTATATTGTTACTAATTTATGACTAATGTTTGCCTTCTATAATTAGCTATATTTATGTTTTATAAAAGAAAACAAAATTTGATGGTCATGTTGTGCAATCCATTGCTTAACAAGGAGCATAGCCAATGAAGTTGTCATCCAAATTGAAGCATATAAGTCGACAAATGTCAAAATAACGAGCTATTGTTTGTCATTACTAAGTTGAAGTGAAGATATTTGACACATACCAAATTGATGAGTATCAATATGTCCACTTAGGTTGATGAAAAGCTATTTGCCACTAGGATGGATGAGTAGTTAATTGACACTTCACTTGATTAAATCATTTGTACGAAATTTACTGTGACATTACAGAGTTGACCTGGCCAAATCATCCTTTAGGCTAAGTCGAATTGCCATTTGAATTTATACTTATTTAAAGTGAGTCTGCCATGTACTTGGCAGAAATGTATTTTTGAATCTTCCATCCTAGTATTTGGCTATACAACAAAAAGATGGAGATTTTTTTGTTGATGCATTTAATAGCTCTAAAAATTCTTCCCATTTCTCAATGTGCCTATATTGACCTACATACCATCAAAACCAATCACATACCCTATACTAAAGAAAAACCATCTTAGTTCCAAGAATAGTTCCCAGAGAAATTTTTCAAATTCTGTTAAAGATTAACCATCTCGAAAAATTTTTTGCAATTATTAGATTCGACCAAATTTCGTTTGCATGCCCCTTTAAATTTAATAATAATATCATTAAACATAAGCATTATAAAATTCGTCAAAATCTCAAAACTAAAGAATTTTGATTGAGACTGGAGCAAAAATCCAATCATGGCCTCCATGAATAGGATTGGAGGAAAAGAACCCGAAACATGGACCTTAGGATCAAAGGTAACAACCAATCTGCACATGTAGGAACATACTTTGCTTTGAGGGCAAAGATCAAACCAGCCTTCTTAAACTAATTCCGATCATCTAATTCTTTCTTCTGCATGAAATTCAATTAGGTAGACAAACGAGTTAATCTACTTCCAATATTCATTAATTACATTCAAAATATTCAAAGTTTAATATATCAAAAGAAATACTCCAAGAAATTTAGGTGTAAACTCTGATTTGCAAAATTCTGTTTGCAATTTAACCATCCACTCTATACACCGTCAAAACGAATACCAGCCTTTCTTTCCTTTTAACCAAATTACCAAAATTAAAAATACAGAAAACCAATTTCTCAAAGACAGAGTTAAAGGCGGCATTACCTGGGGGGAAATGAGACCAACACGGACCAGATAACGAGCGAGGACAGAAATGGCGTGGAGAGTGGCGGCCCCGGAGCCTATGCGGGCGCCGTGGGGATCGGGGACTACGAGCGTGACGGTGGAGTCGGCGATGCGACCGATGCGCCTGGCCCGCAAAAGCTGCCATTCGTATAGGGCGGCCTGCTCGGGGCTTGCCGCCGTTAGCACGATGGCATCCCACGTCGGAGCCCTCATGGGGTACCTTACAGAAAGACGGAGGCGATACCATGACCTCCGAAGAGAGTCGGCGCAATCCTCTCCGCTGCATTTCCTCGGCCTCCTCCTCACCGACGATGAAGACTCCATGCTCTCTCTCTCTCTCTCACTCTCCCTCTCTCTCCCCGCTGGCGGCCAAATCTACCAGTCAGCCACCCGGTTAGGCTAATGATCAAATGATTTTTTTTTTTATTGCTCTCTCACTTTCTCTTCGCCGGCGGCCTAATCCAGTCAGCAACCTCGTTAGACTGATGATCAAATGATTTTTATTGGGGGTAAAACAACAAACAAGCTTATATCCGCCAACCGAGCAAGGAGTGCGAAGATAGTGCGGAGACAGAATTTTTTAGGAATTCAAACAATATGAAAAAAATTGTTATTGGTCTTGTTCTTACGGTGTTTTGATCATATTTTATTAGCATTTTTGTAGTATTTTTATGTTATTATGGTGATATTCTTATGATATTTTTGTTATATTATTTTATTGATATTCTTGTTGTATTATTATCATATTCTCGTGATATTACAGTGATATTCTAGTGGTATTATGGTGATATTCCAGTGGTATTATAGTGGCACTCTGGTGATATTATGTGGTATTTTAGTTTTATTATTACGATAGTTTGGTGATATTATTGTGTTGTTCTAGTGATATTATGATAATATTATGATAGTATTTTGGTGATATTTTAGTTGTATTATAATGATATTATGGTAGTATTTCATTAGAATTATTGTGGTATTCTGGTTGTAATATAATGATATTTTTGTGGTATTATTGTGGTATTCTTATGATATTCTAATATATTATGACAATATTTTGGTGTTATTCTTGTGATATTCTGCTGATATACTCGAATACTACTAGAATATCACCAAAATACTACAAGAATACCAGCAAAATATGACCATAATGTTAATAAAATACCACAGAATATCACCAGAATATCACAATAATATCACCAAAGTATCATCATAATACCATCAGAATAACAAAAAATTACCACCACAATATCACTAGAATACCATCAAATAACGACTATAATATCACCAAAATAGCACTGGTGTCTTTCTGGAGATTCTGATGATATTTTGCTGGCATAACAGAATATCATCAAAATACCACCAAAATATCATCATAATACCACAATAATACCGTCAGAATATCATGATAATATCATCAAAATATCACCAGAATACCATCAAAATACCACCAGAATATCACTATAATAACACTAGAGTACCACCGGGTGGTTTTCGGGCTTAATTATGTGAAAGAATAGTGTTATTCATATTTTTTAAATTTGCAAAAACTCAGTCCCATCACTTTATAAATGGCACTGTATTATTGGAGTCTGCACCGTGCGGACTTCAAAATATTGTGTTTATAGTCACAAAAAGTCCCTAACAATATAATATACATTAAGCATATAAAAAAAAATGATTGCCCTTATCCAAATCATCAAATTAATAGAGAAAACTAATTTGGAAAGCAAAATCTCATGGTAGAGGAAGGTCTTGCAATCCCAACTATAAAACTCTTATGTCCATGTATTTGATTTGAATGCTACTTCTCATCTGATGGTCATGTTTTTCTACGCAAATCAGTAGTTTGAGCAGGCACAACTTCAGGGACAAAGCAGACCTTCAAGAATGAAATGGTCAGGACAGGAGTAACTGATTCTTTTAATTTCGTTCGGGAACCAGTTGATCCTATCGAATCACCAAATATGAGAATGACATGCTTGAAAATACAGTGCTACCAAATGACGCAGCAGCAGCAGCTTATGACAGATCAAAAAGAGAACAAGATGGAATATATCACTTCTGTTTAAAAATAAAATACTGTAACCAGGAAACTATAAGAACATAAGTTATCTGTATATAAAGTCAATACAACTAAAAAAAGATGATAATAAGAAAAATAGGCACATCAGTTGTCGACCACCTATATTTAGTTAATGTTATCTTCCTCATCTTCATAACTCAAAAAATGAGTCTGCAACTTGAGGCTTTCACTTTGTATGATCTCAACCAAATTGAAGCCAACGTCTGTAACTTGTAGTGTTTTCTGTTCCATTAACTACACAAATAAGGGAAAAATATTAGAAAAAACAAGTTTTTATTCTTGTCTACTAACGCAGCATAAGGGCTAAACTATCAATAATAGCCATTCCTTTTTTATTGAAGCCAAAATTATGAGTAATTTGATGTAGACTCCAATCCCCCACCAAAAGTTGTCAAAATTCTTTATATATATTCCTACTCAATTACACAAACAAAAAAGAAATTACAATGTCAATGATGCCAACTTAGTACCTGTTGTGGTTTTAACTCATTGGCAAAAACATCTATTTCTGGCTTTCTCAAAAATCCTCTCCAAATAAACCTGGCAAAATTCATGTAAAATCAAACTAGGTTAATGAACAAAAGTTGAACTAACTATAACTCGATAGTGTAAAAAAAATTTAAAAAAAAAAATCTAAACATTTTAAAAGACTTGCTGCGGAATGGGATGATCTTCAACTTTGTACACATCTCATTCTAGCCACATGAAGTGAATGCCAAGCATCAACAGAATCTTCAGCAAGCAGAGAACTCAGAGCAAGCGCATACAAGCACAGGCCTGCAGAAAAGCAGAATGCTAAAACGAGAGATGGCTTTGAGAAGGGATATATAGATCAATGAAAAGGAAAAGGAAAAAACGCAAAATAGCTGTTGAACTTGCATATTAAGAAGTTCATTTTAAAAATTTGCATATTAATAATTCTCATATATGCATCTTAATCGAGCCTCACTTTGTTATATAAGAATTATAAATTACGGAACTTGTATCTGATAATCAGAAACAGTTGTATGAGAAACATAAACACTTTGAACTTGCATATTAAGAAGTTCATTTTAAAAATTTGTTTCTTATAATAACATTATTAATATTTTTTAAATATAAAATAATAGTTGTGCTTTTTCAACAAACTCAATAATAATAATAATAATAATAATAATAATAATAATAATAATAATAATAATAATAATAATAGATAATAATAATAATAATAATAATAATAATAATAATAATAATAATAATAATAATAATAATAATAGAGTAGTAATAAAAATAATAATAGCAATATATGTATAGTAAGGGTATTAATGTGGCAACTCTTTAATATCAGAGTCATGAATTGAGACATAATTCCCTTATTATAAGTTTAAGGTGGGACCCTTCACCAATAATGTAAATGTAGCAATTTGTCTTGTGTTATATAAGGAAGACATAATTCCTTTATTGTAAGTTTGTGATGGGACCCCCACCAATAATGTACCCTTATTATAAGTTTGTGATGGGTCCTCTTCCCAATAATGTAACCATGTAAGGGGACCCAAGATGCTAAAAAAGAAATGATGTTGGTTAATTCCTTCAAGGGCAAAAGGGTCCTTAGTCTTGTGTTTGAGGCCTATAAAAGGCTCTAAAGTTGTATTGAGAATGCATCACAAATTCAGAGTCTTTTCTTCGTTTGTAAAATAAAAAGTGTTAGTTCCGATGTTCCTTCAAGTTGTAATCATATAAGTTTTTCAATATATTATCATATTTTTCATTTCATATCTTAGTAGCTAATTCGTTTCAGTCATGATTGACTAAGGGTCCGTTTGGGGCAGCTTATAAGTGCGGGCGGCGTTTTCAAAACGCAGTCATACCTTTTGGTTCGCGCTTTTCGTCAGTTTATCCGAAACAGCGTTTTGGTTTTTACACTAAACGCAGGCCGCGGGCCGACCCCTACGGCAGGCCC
>JXCR01008224.1:142079-165687 GCA_002079205.1 Phalaenopsis hybrid cultivar | reverse complement strand
GCGGCAGGCCCGCGGGCCGCGTTTCAGGATAAGTAGCTTATCCTGAAACGCACAAGCTGCCCCAAACGGACCCTAAATCTTCTTAGGAATTATTTTTCTTTAAGTAATTTTAATATGGTAATCTAACTCTTTCAGGATAAGAAAGTCGGTGTTGCTTTGCAACTCTTATTATTGACAGACATGCAGATTATACTGAGTTCAACTTTCTAGTCTGATTATATTATTGCTCTAGCCAAGCTTAATCTAAAAGTCATCATCGCATGTAAGGCTGTCAAAGTGGCTCATTGTTCGCGAACAGCTCGTGTTCGGCTCGTTTAGTAACTCGTGTTCAATTCGATTGCTAAGCAAACGAGTTGAAAATGAACAAAGTTTTGATCGTTCATGTTTGGCTCGTTTTGNGTCGGCGCAATCCTCTCCGCTGCATTTCCTCGGCCTCCTCCTCACCGACGATGATGACTCCATGCTCTCTCTTCTCTCTCTCACTCTCACTCTCTCTCCCCGCTGGCGGCCTAATCTACCAGTCAGCCACCTCGTCAGGCTAATGATCAAATGAATTTTTTTTTTATTGCTGTCTCTCACTTTCTCTTCGCCGGCGGTCTAATCTAGTCAGCAACCTCGTTAGACTGATGATCAAATGATTTTTAATGGGGGTCAAACAACAAACAAGCTTATATCGGCCAACCGAGCCAGTAAGGAGTGCGTAGATAGTGCAGAGACAGAATTTTTTACGAATTCAAACAATATGAAAAAAATTGTTATGGTCTTATTATTACGGTATTTTGATCATATTTTATTAGTATTTTTTGTAGTATTTTGATGTTATTATGGTGATATTCTTATGATATTTTTGTTGTATTATTTTATTGGTATTGTTATAGTATTATTATCATATTCTCGTGATATTATTGTGATATTCTAGTGGTATTATAGTGGTATTTCAGTGATATAATAGTAGTATTATAGTGATATTTCGGTGATATTATGTGATATTTTAGTATTATTATTATGGTAGTCTAGTGATATTATTGTGTTGTTTTAGTGGTATTATGGTAATATTATGATAGTATTTTGATGATATTTTAGTGGTATTATAATGATATTATGGTAGTATTTCATTAGAATTATTGTGATATTCTGGTTGTAATATGATGATATTTTTGTGGTATTATTGTGGTATTTTTATGATATTCTAATATATTATGACAATATTTTGGTGTTATTCTTGTGATATTCTGCTGATATACCCGAATACTACTAGAATATCACCAAAATACTACAAGAATACCAGCAAAATATTACTATAATGCTACCCAAATATCACAGAATATCACAATAATATCACCAAAGTATCATCATAATGTTGTTAGAATGACACAAAATTACCACCAAAATACCACTAGAAAACCATCAAATAACAACTATAACATCACCAAAATAGCACTGGGTGTCTTTCTGGAGATTCTAATGGTATTTTGCTGGCATAACAGAATATCATCAGAATACCACCAAAATATCATCATAATATCACAAGAATACCGTCAGAATATCACGATAATACCATCAAAATATCACCAGAATACCATCAAAATACCACTAAAGTATCACTATAATAACACCAGAGTACCACCAGGTGGTTTTCGGGCCTAGTTATGTGAAAAAAATAGTTTTATTCATATTTTTTAAAATTTGCAAAAACTCGGTCTTATCACTTTATAAATGGCATTGTATTATTGGAGTCTGCACCGTGCGGACTTCAAAATATTGCGTTCATAGTCACAAAAAGTCCCTAACAATATAATATACATTAAGCATATAAAAAAATGATTGCCCTTATCCAAGTCATCAAATTAATAGAGAAAACTAATTTGGAAAGCAAAATCTCATGGTAGAGGAAGTTCTTGCAATCCCAACTATAAAACTCTTATGTCCATGTGTTTGATTTGAATGCTACTTCTCATCTGACGGTCATGTTTTTCTACGCAAATTAGTAGTTTGAGTAGGCACAACTTCAGGGACAAAGCAGACCTTCAAGAATGAAATGGTCAGGACTGGAGTAACTGATTCTTTTAATAGCGTTCGGGAACCAGTTGATCTGATTGAATCACCAAATATGAGAATGACATGCTTGAAAATACAGTGCTCCCAAATGACGCAGCAACAGCAGCTTATGACAGATCAAAAAGAGAATAAGGAGAAATGTATCACTTCTGTTTAAATATAAAATACTGTAACCAGGAAACTATAAGAACATAAGTTATCTGTATCNAGTTAAAATTAGTATATATATTTATTATAGTTGTCGAGTTAAAAGGGCAAGGTCCAAGGATTAGAAAGGCAATGCAACAAAAGTAAGTCTTATGACATTGATAGGCATACATATGTTTTTAATTTACATTAGTATTGTATCTCTTGTGAACTAAATCTATGAGATAATTCTGCTACTTAGATAGATTGTCATTACAAATTTACGGATGATCTATATTATATTGAATGATTTGGTCATATTGAAATATATGATATAGATTCTTTTAGCATGTTTATGTGTGTGTGTGTATATATATCTTTGTACGAATGCTAATTATTATAGAAATATATTAAATGATATGAATAAAATGAATTTATATAATGCTTATATGTGCATATTGACTGATAGAGTTTATACCCTTAATAGTACTAACAAGGAATGTTAAGTTACTCATGCATGTAAACTAAAAATTGATGTTAATATTTAAGTAGCTTAAATAATATAATTTAGACAATGTTCTTATAACTAATGTAATGTATAAAATGGTTTAAATAATATAAGATATGGTATCATACATTTAATATTCTGAGTCCGCTTGAATGGTCATACTTGAATTATGAGTTGTCAAATGATTTTTATTTTGATTCATTATGTTTGATAAGCATGCATGTTGCCTTCTTGTTTATTATATTATTGTGATTTAAAAAAAAGTATTAACTGAGTTGTTAGTAACTCCTGATGAATTAAACTACATTTCAGATTTAAATTATGGACTAAAAAATGAGTGATTGAAAAATAGTCGTGGATTGAATATATGACTAAAATAAAGGAAATTAACTAAATAATTATTTTACTTTTAAGTTGATTTAAATTTTATTTCACTGGTGGCTCTTTCAATTTATTAAATTATTATTTTTTATAGTTTCGTGATGGTGCTCAGTAAGCACCTTGAGGCTTCAAATATTCCCAGCCTAAGGGTCCGTTTGGGGCAGCTTATAAATGTGGGGGGCATTTTTAAAAAGCCATCATACCTTTTGGTTCGCGCGTTTCACCAGCTTATCCAAAATTGCGTTTGGGTTTTTACACTAAACGCAAGCCGCGCTGCGGCCAGCCCGCGGGCCGCGTTTCAGGATAAGTAGCTTATCCTGAAACGCACAAGCTGCCCCAAACGGATCCTAAGTTAGGCTTGTGATATCGGAGAACCCAAACAACAATTGGAAAACAAATATTATTATTGAATTCAAATATGAACTTATAACTAGAGACATTGAAATAAGAAATAACTACACACACGACACATAACTTGCGACTGGTTGAATCGAAGATGGCGGTGGTAGCTGTTGAGGGTCCGAAATGGTGGCAACAAGGTGGGAAAGTAGAGTAAGTGGGTGTATGTAATTACAAAACAGTAGGTCTGGAACAACAATTGCCTTTGTTGTCTTGGTGTGGCAACGCTTGGGAAGGGGAATAGCGGTGGCTGGGAAGGTTGGGAAAGGTGGGGTCAACAGTTGGTTGCCGAGGGGGTGGTATTGGCTACTGGAATAGCAGCAGGGCTGCTAGGCGAAGGGCCTTGGGTGGCTGGAACAATGATGGAACCAAGCAGAATAGTTGGAATCACAACCGCAACAATGAGGGGGGAATAGTGTTGGCGGTGAGGACGGAGTGTTGGAACAACTGGAAGCTGCAGGAAAACATTCAAGGAGAATTGTTTCCAGGCAACTGCAACACGTATGGTGACAGTGATATCCGAGGGAAGGTTTCAAAGCAAGGTAAATTTGAGGATATTTATCACCTTGGAACGAAATACTACCATAGTATCACTCCCCCTTGGATACAACGCTTGAAAGAGAAACAAAGATGCCAATGGCTGTCTCGACAAAAAGCACAACAATAACTGCTTGTCCAAACCCTAATGTAAGACATATAGGAAATAACCGGAAAGGAAGGATAAAAGAAAACATACTGAAAATTGAAAGGAATCGAAGTGGCATGGTTCGGTTAGGCTCTGTGCCGCTCGCTCGACTCGGGTGTCACGTCCGCTCTNTAATAATAATAATAATAATAATAATAATAATAATATAGTAGTAATAAAAATAATAATAACAATATATGTATAGTAAGAGTATTAATGTGGCAACTCTTTAATATCAGAGTCATGGATGGAGACACAATTCCCTTATTATAAGTTTAAGGTGGGAACCTTCACCAATAATGTAAATGTAACAATTTGTCTTGTGTTATATTAGGAAGACATAATTCCATTATTGTAAGTTTGTGATGGGACCCCCACCAATAATGTATTCTTATTATAAGTTTGTGATGGGTCCTCTTACCAATAATTTAATCATGTAAGGGTACCCAGGTTGCTAAAAAAAAATATGATGTTGGTTAATTCCTTCAAGGGCAAAAGGGTCCTTGGTCTTGTGTTTGAGACCTATAAAAGGCTCTCAAGTTGTATTGAGAATGCATCAAAAATTCAGAGTCTTTTCTTCGTTTGTAAAATAAAAAGTGTTAGTTGTGGTGTTCCTTCANTATATATATATATATGTATATGTAATTTAATTGACTACAATGCTACAAAGATTTATAATCAATCAAAATTAATAATTAAAAATATATATAAATTTTATTGAAATTAATATAAATTTAATAATTATTTGAGAAATGGTCGAAGGCTATTAGACTAGCCCGACCATCCCTAGTTGTGCTAAATAATTGAATTCCACACCCTACACATGAGAGGATTTGAACCCGTGACCCGAGGAATGGTTGGAGGCAATTAGACAAGTCCGACCATCCCTAGGTGTGCTAAATATTTGAGTACCACACCCTACACGAGGGAGATATTCAAAACCGTGATCTGAGGGGACNTATATATATATATATATATATATATATATAATCTTAAGAATATTAGTAAATACGCTTGTAACGGTCGATTTCATGATTTATAGATATAATAAGTTTGCATTTATTCATCAATAAATAGAAGTAAAGTGTTCCTCAAGAAAAAAAAAAGTAAGGTATGGACGAATGAAATGACTTATATATGAACGCATGTAAGTGCATATTTAGAGGAGTATACACCCCCTAATGATACAGGAAGGAGACACTAGTGTACCCATGCACATTGAGGTTTTTCTACCACCCCAAACAATTATATTAGTTAGATCAATAACCATTGAGCGGACAAAAAAAATCGACTAGGGCTAGTAGACAGAGCTTACCACCTCTAACAATTGTGATATTTACATCGTTAACTGTTGTGCCGACGGGAATATCAACAGGGGGCACATAAGAGCATTTCACTTCAAACAATTGTGATATTTAGAACACTATTTGTCGTGTCGATGGAATAATATTGGCCAAGGGTGTGTTATGTTTTGTTTACAATGATCCTCAAAGAAACAGATGTGTACATAAATAATATAGAATAAAAGTAAAGTAAAGTAAATCCATATAAAATATTCAAGTATTTTCATTTAAAAAATGTCATTAATACATGCATTTAGCATATGTAAGATTTCTTATAAAAATATGAATGACAAACATATTATAAGATTTCTTATAAAGATATGAAAAACCAGCATGCACATTAATTTATTTTTCTTGCATTAATGTAGTTTAGAAGTTTGATTACACCTGAGTTGTTTTTAGATAACTACTTATGTTGCTTTAAAATTTTTTTGTTAGTTCTTAAGATTTTAAATTAAATGAGTTGATTAGGAATTAATGTGTACAGGAGGCGAAAACAACAACTGAAAATATACAGAAATCAGCTTGATAGTTTTAATTGTTTTTTTAGTAACTCTTACATAATTTTTTGAATATTAAATTGTTTGTGATAGAAATATAATAATAGAAAATTATTTTTCAACGTTTGCCCCAAGTCAAATTATGAAACTTAAGGCAAAATAAATATTTATATAAAATTTAATATTTTTTTCAAAGATAAAATTAGATTTTGTTCTCAACCAACTAGTCTCTTATAAAAAATACTTATGCAAATGAACTTTGTCCAATTTTTCAAAATTAAAAGATTTAATATTTTAAATTTAGGATTTATCGTGTGACTGTGTGATCACATATTGTTGTTTGAACTTTTTGTACGTATCATAGGAGTGAATATTCCCCAATATTGAGCAAGAGCTAGCTATCATTCATATCATAGCAAAACCTATACATAAATAATAGATCACCTATATTGGACATATATAACTTTTGTATCATATAATGTCTAATGCTAAGCATACTTTCTTCTCTCCCCCTAAATAGTCACATGCTTTTCATGTATTTAAGTGGTTATCTAGAATGCTTAGGTCGTTAGTGGTAGTCCCTAGCAAGAAAAAATTTTAAGTTCATGCTTTATAGCTTTAATCTTTATGATTGAGCTAGATTTGGTTATCAATCATATCATTACCTAACTCATACATAAATAATAGAGCCTCAATATTATGGATATATAACTTTTACATCATATCATGTCTTGTGTGAAACATGTATGCATCTATCCACCTAGGTAGCCGCATGATTTTCATGTATTTAAGTGGTTGTCTAAAATGCTTATGGAAATAATGACGGCCCTAACCCAAACAAGATTGTAAATATAGGCATTATTTCTTTAATCTTCATGATTAAGATACTTTTTTCTTTCTTTTCTTATAGGAATTATATAATTTCTATGATGAAAATAAGTCATAGTCAGTCTTGTATTCCACTGGATTCAGTTAGATTGTAGATTGGTCTCTTTTCTAATCTTAGGGCTTACAAAATATTTTTGGACGACACAATTCATGGGTTATTAATAAAGCACTCTAGGCTACGTTGGATCAACTACTTCCTTCATGGCAAAGATAAACCTAGAGACTAATGACTCATGATGATAGATCCATAGAATCTTGATTGTGTCCTGTCTACCGATATAGAAATTTCTTATGTGTCTTTTAATACCCCCTCCGAGTCCTATAATTTCTTTGATATATCACTTGATACTATTTTATAAGCTTTTGATGTTGGTAGTCAATCACCCATGAGGATATGATGACTCACCCTCTATCTTATGGACCAATCTGGCTTCGACACACACAATTTCAAATATTAAAATGATATCTTCTCCTTTTGATAAACCCCATGGAAGAATTATAAAACATAAGCAACATCTCCGTATTTAAGCATTTTCTTAAGTATCTCCAATATATAATTAAGTAGAATATGTTACCTTAAAAATTCTATGACATTTAGATTAAATTTAAATAATAATTTCATGGATACATGTGAGAATTATTCATAGGTCCTCTCTTGAGAGTGATGTGAGTTGAGTTGAAAATTAGAAGATACATATTAGCAATTCTATCGAAGAATACCTAAATGATGAGATGAGAATATTTTATATTCAATTTCAATTTAATCCTCTAAGGAAGTCAATTTATATGTATGTCATAAGTGAAAAGCTTTATTTTGATTGTGTTTTTTTATTACTTAGTAATTTTTTTATTATAATTAGCATTAATAGGTGGAGCTAACTTCACTTCTAAATCGATCCTATCTATCTTTCAAAGAAAGAAAAATATGATTTTCTGTCCTTCTCATTGGGGGATGGCTAGCTCTATTACCCTAACCACCCCCACCACCTCATCGATCTCACTATAGGCTACTCCACCGGTCTACTATCCTTATATCTCACAAATATCGCTTTATTTTCTTCATATTAGTCACTACATTATGGTGAACTCCACCACTACCATGCACCACCATCATCATTATTATGTCATGTTGAATCATCCACTCCAGCAAAGTAGGGACCTCTAGCGTAGTAACCATTTTGAGAAATTGAGTAAATTTTTGGGGATCTAAAATATTATTGAAATTTTTGAGTTCCCTCAGATTTCAACCGAGTTAATTTTATAAAATTTTACGCTTCAAAACGATCAATTCAATACATAATGATATATATNAGATTGTAAATGTAGGCATTATTTCTTTAATCTTATTGATTAAGCTACTATTTTCTTTCTTTTCTTATAGGAATTATATAATTTCTATGATGACAATAAATCATATTCAATCTTGTATTCCAATGAATTAAGTTAGGATTTTAGATTGGTCTCTTTTCTAATCTTAGGGCTTATAAAAAATTTTTGGATGGCACAGTTCGTGGGTTATTAATAAAGCACTCTAGGCTACGTTCGATCAACTACTTCCTTCATGGCAAAGATAAACATATAGACTAATGACTCATGATGATAGATCCATAGAATCTTGATTGTGTCATGTCTACCGATATAGAAATTTCTAATGTGTCCTTTAATACCCCCTCTGAGTCCTATAATTTCTTTGATATATCACTTGAAGCTATTTTATGAGCTTTTGATGTTGGTAGTCAATCACCCATGAGGATATGGTGATTCACCCTCTATCTTATGGACTAGTCTGGCTTCGACACACACAATTTCTAATATTAAAATGATATCTTCTCCTTTTGATAAACCCCATGGAAGAATTATAAAACATAAGTGACATCTCTTTATTTAAGAGTTTTATTAAGTATCTCTAATATATATCTAAGTAGAATATGTTACCTTAGAAATTCTATGAAATTAAGATTAAATTTGAATAATAATTTCATGGATACATGTGAGAATTATTCATAGGTCTTCTCTTGAGAGTGTTGTGAGTTGAGCTGAAAATTAGAAGATATTCCTCCTAATTAAAAACATATTAGCAATTCTATCGAAGAATACTTAAATGGTGAGATGAAAATATTATATATTCAATTTCTATTTAATCCTCTAAAGAAGTCAATTTGTTTGTATTCCATAAGTGAAAAGCTTTATTTTGATTGAATTTTTTTTTATTACTTGGTAATTTTTTTATTATAATTAGCATTAATAGGTGGAGCTAACTTCACTTCTAAATTGATCTCATCTATCTTTCAAATAAAGAATAATATGACTTCCTACCCTTCTCATTGGGAGATGGCCAACTCTATTACCCTAACCACCCTCGCCACCTCATCAATCTCACTATAGGCTACTCCATCGGTCTACTATTCCTTATATCTCACAAACACCGCTCTATTTTCTTCATATTAGTCACTACATTATGGTGAACTCCACCACTACGATGCACCANTTTTTTTATTATAATTAGCATTAATAGGTGGAGCTAACTTCACTTCTAAATTGATCTCATCTATCTTTCAAAGAAAGAAAAATATGACTTCCTACCCTTCTCATTGGGAGATGGCCAACTCTATTACCCTAACCACCCCCCGCCACCTCATCGATCTCACTATAGGCTACTCCATCGGTCTACTATTCCTTATATCTCACAAACACCGCTATATTTTCTTCATATTAGTCACTACATTATGGTGAACTCCACCACTACGATGAACCATATTATGTCATGTTGAATCATCCACTCCAGAAAAGTAGGGACCTCTAGTGTAGTAACTATTTTGAGAAATTAAGTAAATTCTTGGGGTTCTTAAATATTCTGGATAATTTTTAATTCCCTCAGATTTCAACCGAGTTAATTTTATAAAATTTTACGATTCAAAACGATCAATTCAATACATAATACTATATATATAAATTATAAATGGTTTCAGAGAAAAAATAAAAGTTAAATGTTTAATTAATTTAATTAACATAATTATTTCCTAAACTCACATATCCTTACTATTCCCCACCGACCTCTAGTGCCATTTATTTGCTGGTTCACTCTAATGGGGGCTTCCAGAGCCTTAAATTCTCCTCCCATCTCCTGATTCCCTTCCTTTCCCCTCTCCCTCATAATAGNTTTAATTAACATAATTATTTCCTAAACTCACATATCCTTACTATTCCCCACCGACCTCTAGTGCCATTTATTCGCTGGTTCACTCTAATGGGGGCTTCCAGAGCCTTAAATTCTCCTCTCATCTCCTGATTCCCTTCCTTTCCCCTCTCCCTCATAATAACAACTTGGTTACCCTCGATAAAAAAATTATGAGAGAGCAGTGATGGTGAGTGGTGGTCTGGGAGCTGCAGTTCATAATAGTGAGTTTGAGGGAGAAATCTGTGAGTGTAAACCCCTCTTTGACACTAATTTTGGCATTCCCTTCCTCCCCCACTTCTTTCCTATCAACTGAGGGAGCCAACAACTCTAGCTACAGTGCTAGAGTTAGGATCCCGCATAGACGCACGACAACTCGCAGCAAGCAAATAGGTTTCTGGGCTCGGGGATGAAATCAGTGAGTACATGGTACACCTAAAATATATAGTATTTTTAGACACATTTTTATACCTATTTTTTAGATATTGTGCTTTAATGGAATGTATTTGTGTGTTTTTCTTTCAGGTACATGTACAAAGTTAAAAAATGCTAAAATGAGTGAAAAATGATCAAATTTGGAGCAAAAAGATGAAAATTGTGCTAAAGAGCTTTGGCGCCTAAGCGTCAGATCTGACGCTTACACGCAGTTAAACAGAGAAGGCTGCGCCTAAGCGTTAGAGGCCCCGTGATTAACCGCCAGAGGCAGTTATTAGTTGGTTTTTTTTTCATTTGGCCAAATTTTGAAGAGATATTTGAGACACCTATTGGCTTAAGAGGGTGGTTATGACCACTATGAACAAAAATATTATTAAAAGACTTGTGGAAGGAGGCATCCCTTGGAGAATACATTGAATTTAGACATATTTTGAAGAGTTTTCAAGGCACCTCGTGGAGATTTATAAAAAAAAGGAAGTTTTTACATTTGGAAGAGGGTGCTTGAAGAGGGAGAGAGTGCTTGAAGAGGGAGAGAGTGCTTGAAAAGGAAGAGGATCGTGGAGAGATTTAAGCACCACACAAATTTACTTTTTCCTTTTATTTTTAGTTTTATTTTGAGAGTTTAGAGTGTTGTAAAAGAGAAGAGATTCAAAGGAACTTCAAGAGTTCGATGGAGGATTTGAGATAAGTTTTTATCTTTTATTTTGAACTACTTTTAATTTTAATCAAGACTTCTTGTTAGTTTGACAACGATTTCCACTTTTAAACTAAAGTGTAGTTTAGTTTTCTCCATGGATTTTGAGTAGTTTTCTTTATCTTTCTCCTTAAAATGATAGGTAATTAAAGTATTGGATGAAAATTGTGGAGAGTATTAATCTTTAATGTTGGAAGAAGTTGTGATGATTTAATTCCATGTTCTTCATTTACTTCTTGATTTGGCAAATCCAGATGCTAAAATTTATTGTGCGAACATGTAAGAACCGGGCTGATATTGTCTCAGTCAACAATTGGAAAGAATCACATGAGATTGTATGAATGAGAATGTAATTCATATGATTTAGTGCAAATAAATATGGAAATAATCATTGAAGGGTGTAGAGTTAGAAGACTTTAAAGTGACAGGTTAAAGCCCCCAATTTGGTTTAATGTTTTAGGTTCTGATACGAGATGTTAGCCCCCAGGTGGAGGGAATAGAGGAAACTATAGAGTGAGTGATAGTATCTTCACTGCCTAGCCGGTCTTCAGAACTATTCAAACTTTAAATTAGCCAATGTTCTCTATAACATCTCTAGTAAGGGTAAAAAATATAATTGCTTCTATTTGACACAACACAATTTGCATACTACCACAACAAAAATCCTATGCTTATTACTAATTCATGATAATGAGAAAGATATTTTAAAATTTAGTGTTTTTCTTTCACATAAACTCAAGTTATTCTTTTAAATTGCCACTGGTTCGTCAAAATATCAAAAATACCAAAAATATTTAAATTTTAATTACAATGAATACATCTCTAGTTTAAGTAATTGTCTTTTAAAAATATAAAGTTGTTGATCAATTAAGCATATTGCATTATTTCCCTGTGGGTTCGATATTCAGGTCTTAAGAAAAAAGTCTTATATTACTTGATAACGATACATATACTTGCGTAGTATCCCAACAAATATAAATTGAAAAGATAAATTCTTACGTACTTCAGGATCAAGTTTTGACTTTGTTGTAAAGTAATGAAATATAAGTGAAAATATAATTAAAGTGTTGTTATACTGTTGCAATTAAGCAGTTAGTCGGGATAAAGTTTTTTGTGCCATTACTAGGGATTAAAATCTTCAAGTATTGGTGTCAACATCATAAATCCTTACATATTAAAAATATCGGGATTAATACACAACCCTATTTCATGCTATTTGAGACATTTATTTCCTTTCTTTTCTTTCATTTTGACATATGCGGTAGATTGTGCATCTTCCTCATTTCTGGTAGCCGTCAGAGGTGCCAAATTTGTGTTTGAAGTGCCAAAAGTGTTTTGCAAGCTTCTGTGAGAATTTTAGCACAACATGAGCAAAGTAGAAAGGCGATTAAGAAGATAGGAAGAAGTGAAAAGATAACCTGAATTCCTATGCCGTTTAAGATTTGAGGTTTTTACCTGACACGGCGAGTTCAAGGCGAGCGTGTCGTTGGACAACTCCATAAATTTCAGGTAATGTAATCATGTGCTAATTTACGAAGAGTAATTCAGNTATATATATATATATATATATATATATTATGAATGGTTTCAGAGAAAAAATTAAATTTAAATGTTTCATTAATTTAATTAACATAATTATTTCCTAAACTCTCATATCCTTACTATTCCCCGCCGACCTATAGTGCCATTTATTCGCCGGTTCACTCGAATGGGGGCTTCCAGAGCCTTAAATTCTCTCCTAATTCCCTTCCTTTCCCCTCTCCCTCATGATAGCAACTTGGTTACCCTCGATAAAAGAAATATGAGAGAGCAGTGATGGTGAGTGGTGGTTTGGGAGCTGCAGTTCATAGTAGTGAGTTTGAGGGAGAAATCTGTTAGTGTAAACCCCTCTTTGACACTAATTTTGGCATTCCCTCCCTCCCCCACTTCTTTCCCATCAACTGAGGGAGCCAGCGAATCCAGCTACAGTGCTAGAGTTAGGATCCCGCATAGATGCACGACAACTCGCAGCAAGAAACTACATTTCCGGGCTCCGGGGTGAAATCAGTGAGTACATGATACACCTAAAATATATAGTATTTTTAAACGCATTTTTATACATATTTTTGAGATATTGCACTTTAATGGAAGGTATTTGTGTGTTTTTCTTTCAGGTACAAGTACAAAGTTGAAAAATGTTAAAATGAGTGAAAAATGATCAAATTTTGAGCAAAAAAGTGAAAATTGTGCTAAAGTGTTTGACGCTTAAGAGCAGATCCGGTGCTTAAACGCCGGTTAAACAGAGAAGGCCGTACCTAAGCTCCTGAGGCCCCGCGCTTAAGCGGCAGTGGCAGTTATTTGGTGGTTTTTTTCTTTTGACAAATTTTGAAGAGGTATTTGAGGCACCTATTAGCTAAAGAGGGTGATTATGACCAATATGAACGAAAATATTATTAAAAGGCTTGTGGAAGGAGGCATCCCTTGGAGAATACATTGAATTTAGACACATTTTGAAGAGTTTGCAAGGCACCTCTTGGAGATTTATAAAAAAAAGGAAGTTTTTTACATTTGGAAGGGGGTGCTTGAAGAGGGAGAGTGTGCTTGAAGAGGGAGAGAGTGCTTGAAGAGGGAGAGAATGCTTCAAAAGGAAGAGAATCGTGGAGAGATTTAAACACCACACAAAATTTACTTTTTTCCTTTTGTTTTTAATTTTATTTTGAGAGTTTAGAGTGTTGTAAAAGAGAAAAGATTCAAAGGAACTTCAAGAGTTCGGGGGAGGATTTGAGATAAGTTTTTATCTTTTGTTTTGAACTACTTTTGCTTTTAATCGAGATTTCTTGTTGGTTTGACAATGATTTCTACTTTTAAACTAAAGTGTGGTTTTGTTTTTTCCATGGATTCTGAGTAGTTTTCTTTATCTTTCTCCTTAAAATGATAAGTAATTAAAGTATTGGATGGAAGTTGTGGAGAGTATTAATCTTTAATGTTGGAGGAAGTTGTGATGATTCAATTTCTTGTTCTCCATTTACTTCTTGATTTGGCCAATCCAGATGTTAAAATTTGTTATGCGAACATGTAAGAACGAGGCTGGTATTATCTTAGTCAACAATTGGAAAGGATCACATGAGGTTATATGAATAAGAATGTAATTCATCTGATTTAATGTAAATAAATAGGGAAATAATCATTGAACTGTGTACAATTATAGGAATTTAAAGTGACAGTTTAAAACCCTCAACTTGGTTTAATGTTTTAGGTTTTGATACGAGATGTTCGTCTCTTTAAAGTGACAGGTTAAAGCCCCCAACTTAGTTTATTATTTTAGGTTCTCATACGAGAATGTTAGCCCCCTGGTGGAGGGAATCGAGGGAACTCTAGAGTGAGAGCTAGTATCTTCCCTGCCTAGCCGGTCTTGAGAACTATTCAAACTTTACATTAGCCAATGTTCTTTATAGCATCTCTAGTAAGGGTAAAAAATATAATTGCTCATATTTGACACAACACAATTTGCATACGACCACAACAGAATTCCTATGCTTATTACTGATTCATGATAATGAGAAAGATATTTTTAAATTCAGTGCTTTTCTTTTACATAAACTTAAGTTATCCTTTTAAATTGCCACTGTTTCGTCGAAATATCAAAAATACTAAAAATATCTAAATTTTAATTACTGTGAATACATCTCTAGTTTAAGTAATTGTCTTTTTAAAATAGAAAGTTTCTGATCAATTAAGCATATTGCATTATTTTATTATGGGTTTGATATTCAGGTTTTAATAAAAAATTCCTATATTTCTTAATAACGATATGTATACTTGTGTACTTCAGGATCAAGTTTTAACTATGTTGCAACGTAAGGAAATATAAGTGAAAATATAATTAAAGTGTTGTTATACTGTTGTAATTAAGCATTTAGTCGGGATAAAATTTTTTGTGCCATTATTGGGGATTAAAATCTTCAAGTATTAGTGTCAACTTCATAAATCCTTACATATTAAAAATATTTAGATCAAGTTTTTGGCGCCGTTGCCGGGGAAAACTTAAAAATTAATTGATTTAAAAGCAAAATTCTATTTTTAGAAGGTCTTATTTAAACTTTAATAATTATTGTATTTTATTTTGTGTGTTTTATTTTATTTTTATTTTATGTTAAGTGTATGCACAGTTCAGGTTCTGAAGGAGTAGAGCCCTACGATTTTGAATTAGAGAGAACTATTAGAAAAATCAGAAAAATCAAAAAATAAAAAATAGAAATCTTGAAAAATAAAAAAAAATATACAGAAATGGCAAACCAAAACAATCAAAATGTTGAAATTTATCAAGAGTTTAGACCTTTGCGAGATTATGTCAACCCTAAGGTAGATGAACTTCATTGTAGTATTCAAAAACCTATTGTAGTAGCTAATTCATTTCAGCTTAAACCTGTTATTATCCAAATTGTATCAAATAATCAGTTTGGGGGATCACCAACTGAAAAGATCCAAATTTACATCTTACCAAATATCTAGAATTGTGCACTACATTTAAATATGATGGTGTATCAGATGATGCCATAAGACTTATGTTATTTTTTCTCATTGAGAGATAAAGCTAAAATGTGGTTGAATTCGTTAGCACCTGGATCATCAGAACATGGGGTGATTTAGCACAAAAATTCCTTGCAAAATATTTTCCACGATCGAGCTACGAAGCTTAGAAATGATATTACATCTTTTAATCAGTTTGAAGGGGAATCTATTTATGAAACATGTGAACAATTTAAAAAACTCTTAAGAAAGTGTCCACACCATGTTATACTAGATTGTTTCATAATTCAAAGTTTTTATAATGGATTATTTGGATCTCTTAAATATATTATCGATGCCGCTGGTGGTGGTTCATTGATGTCAAAACTATTTCATGACGCTTATGCTTTAATTGAAGAAATGACTACCAATAATTTTCAATGGCCTTCTGAGAGGGTGAATCCAAAGAAAGTAGCCAATATTCATGAATCTGATGCATTTACTATGTTAGCAAATCAAGTTGCTGCAATTTCAAGGAAGTTAGACCAATTTGGAATAAAATTGTCTTAACCAATTTCTATGATTTAAGGAAATTCATTAGACCAAATAGTAGATTCTCAAGCATCATTAGAGACTTTGAATGCCATAAATAACAAGCAGAATGACCCATATTCAAACTATTATAACCCAGGTTGGAAGAACCATCCCAACTTTAATTGGAAGAACACTACGGGTGGTAATAATCAGCAATGGGGGAACAATCAAGGAAACCCACACTGGAATAACAATTCGGGAGGTAATAATCAGCAATGGGGGAACAACCAAGGAAACCCATTGAGAAATTGGAACAACCAAGGAAATAATAATTATAGATCTACTTATCCTCCAGGTTTCAACAGTAATACATAATTTAAGGAGAAGACGTTATTGATAGAAGAAGTTGCGTTACAAATGGGAAATCAGTTACAAAGTCAAGGAGTTACAATTAGAAATATTGAGAACCAACTTAGTAAATTGCAAATTCATTAAGTAATAAATCCCAAGGAACACTTCCTAGTAATACTAAAAAAAATCTGAAAGACTAGAATAAAAAGCAAGTAAAGGCAGTTCAACCTAGAAGCGAAAGAGAGTTGGAAGGTATGATTAAAAAAGTAACTAAAGTAGAGAGAGAAGAAATTGAAGAATCAAAAGATGATGCTCCAAAAAATCTGAAAGAAATATTTCTCCACTTAAAGTTAACTTAGAAAAACCACCACCTCCATTTCCTCAGAGACTTTGTCAACAGAAGTTGGATAAGCAATTTTCAAAATTTTTGGAAATTTTAAAGAAGCTTACTATTAATATTCCGTTTGCTCAAGCCTTAGAACAAATGTCAAGCCATGTAAAGTTTATGAAGGATATTCTCAACAGAAAAAAGAAGTTTGAAGGTAATGAAACTGTTGCACTTAGTGATGAGTGCAATGCTATAATTCAGAATAAGCTTCCTGAAAAGCTTAAAGATCCTGGTAGCTTTACAATTTCATGTGCAATAGGAGACAGATTTTATGGGAAAGCTTTATGTGATTTAGGAACAAGCATTATCCTTCTGTCATTATCAATATTTAAAAGACTGGGATTAGGAAAAATAACCCCAACTACTGTAACTCTACAGTTAGCAGATCGTTCAATAACGTATCCTAAAGGAGTTATAGAAGACGTTAAAGTGGATCAATTTATCTTTCCTGTTGATTTTATTGTGCTAGATATGGAGGAAGATAAAAAGATACCTATCATTTTGGGTACGTCTTTCCTAGCCACAGAAAGAGCAATGATAGATGTGCAACAAGGGAAATTAACAATGTGCGTCAATGATCAAACTTTTACTTTTAACATTTCAAGATCAATGATGCATCCTGCAAGGGGTAAAGATGATGAATGTTATAGAATAGATGTTATAAGATATCTGAGTGAATGCCATTTCAAAACTACTTATGAAGAAAAATCTGAATAAAAGATTTGGAACACAAGCAAGAAGAGGAATTAGATCAATGTGAAGATCGTTTTAATGAAGATTCAAACTATGTTCGAGAAAGTTTTAAAATTTTGGATACGATAGAAAAATATAAATCATTGTTCATCAATAAAAAAATCTCCAGAACTCGAGTTGAAGTTACTTCTTAATCATTTAAAATATGTCTTTTTAGGAGATTCCTCTACTTTACTTATTATAATTTCCTCAAAGTTAACTATGAAAGAAGAAGAAAGGTTGATGAAAATTCTGAAAAATATTAAGAAAGCCTTTGGATGGACAATTGCTGATATTAAAGGAATCAATCCTTCAATTTATATGCATAAAATTCATATGGAAGAGAATTGCAAAACCAGGGCTGATCCTCAAAGGAGATTGAATCATGTTATGAAAGAAGTTATTAAGAAGGAAATTTTAAAGTGGTTAGATGCTAGAATTATCTACCCTATTTCTGATAGTGCATGAGTTAGTCTAATTCACTGTGTTCCTAAGAAATGAGGAGTAACTGTAACTGTGAATGAACATAATGAGTTAATACCTAATAGACAAGTCACAGGGGGGGTGAATATGCATTGATTATAGAAAATTATATCATGTCAGTAGGGAAGATCATTTTCCACTACCCTTTTTAGATCAAATGCTGGATAAACTAGCTGGGCATAAATACTTTTGTTTTCTGGATGGATATACAAGTTATCACAAAATACAAATAACTCATGAGGATCAAGAGAAAACAAATTTTACTACTCTGTATGGTACTTTTGCTTTTAGAAGAATGCTTTTTGGTTTATGCAAATTTTTTATGATTTAATTGAAAAAGGGATTAAGTATTTATGGATGATTTTTTAGTGTTTGGAACTTCATTTGACTCATGTTTAGAACATTTATCAAAAGTTTTGAAACATTGTGAAGAAACAAATTTAGTCTTTAATTTGTGAAAATGTCAATTTATTGTAGTAGGAGGAATTGTGTTAGGACATAAAATACCAAAAAATTGTATGGAAGTAGATCCTGCTAAAATTCAAGTGATCGTTAATTTACCTTATCCAACCAATGCAAGGGAAATTAAGAGTTTTTTAGGACATGCTGGATTTTAAATGCGATATATTAAAGACTTTTAAAAAATTGCTAAGCCTTTATGCCATTTACTGGAAAAAGATGCAATTTTCAATTTTGATGAGGAATGCATAAAAGTTTTAAGTTATTAAAAGAAAACTTAGTCACTACACCAATTAAAGTCTCACCAGTCTAGGGAAAACATTTTAAACTGATGTGTGATGCTAGTGATTATGCTATTGGAGCTGTTTTAGGACAAAGATATGATAAACTTTTTAAAGTAATTTACTGTGCTGGTAAAGCTCTTAATGAAACTCAAATTAATTATACAACAACTGAAAAAGAGTTATTAGCAATAGTATATGCCTTTCATAAATTTCGATCATATTTAATTGGAACGCATTGTGTAGTGCATAATGACCATTCTGCTATTAAGTACTTAATGAAAAAGAAGGATGCTAAACCTAGACTTATAAGATGGATCCTTCTTTTGCAAGAATTTGATTTTACTATAGTAGATAGAAAGGGGACTGAAAATCAAATTGTTGATTATTTGTCCAGACTTGAATTAGAAAAACCACTCTATTTTGAAAAAAGAAATTAATGAATATTTTTCAGATGAAAATTGTTCAATATTCATGAGTGGCGTGTTCAGTGGTATTCTGACATTATGAACTTTTTTCTTAGTGATATTATACCCTATGGAATGACATACCAACAGAAAAGGAAATTTTTTTCTGAAGCTAAGACTTATTTTTGGGAAGACCCATTTTTATACAAACAAGGAAATGATATGTGAAGATGTGTACCATTAGAAGAAACTTATGAAATTATCCAAAAATGTCATAATTCTGATTTTGGGAGACATTTTGGTGTTAATAAAACAACATACAAAATTTTACAATTTGGATTTTATTGGTCTACAAAATTTTTAGAGATGTTAATGCTTATATCAAAACTTGTGATAGATGTCAAAGAGTAGGCAATACCTTTAGAGATGTTAATGCTTATATTAAAACTTGTGATAGATGTCAACGAGTAGGAAATATTTTTAAAAGAAATGAGATGTCCCCCAATAATAAGCTAGAAGTTGAAATTTTTTATGTTTGAGGATTATATTTCATGGGACAATTTATATCATCTTTCAGAAATTTATATATAGTGTTAGCAGTGAACTATGAATCCAAATAGATAGAAGTTGTTGCTTTACCTCAATGTGATGCTCAAAGTGTTGCAAATTTTTTTAAAATGAAAATATTTTGTAGATTTGTGATGCCGAGAGTTATCATAACTGATGGGAGAAGTCATTTTAGAAATGTCATAATGGAGAAATTATTAAAAAAATATCATATAAATTATAGAATTAATACTGCTTATCATCCTCAGACAAGTGGTTTGGCTGAATTATCTAATCAGAAAATTAAAAAAATTATGGAAAAATTTGTAAATCCAAAAAAAATGGATTGGTCGGTCAAACTTGATTATACTTTGTGGGCTTATAGGACTGCATACAGAACTTCTATAGGAATGTCCCCACATAGGCTAATATTTGGGAAAGCTTGTCACTTACTAGTTAAACTTGAGCATAAAGCATATTGGGCAATTAAACTGTTGAATTATATTTTAAAAGATGCTGGTGAGAAATAATTATTACAATTAGATGAGCTTGAAGAAATAATGAATGAATCTTATGAAAGTGCTAAGATTTACAAAGAAATGATGAAGAAGTGGCATTATCAAAGGATTCTTACTAAAAATTTTTAGCCAGCGCAACAAGTTTTGATATATAATACAAGATTAAGATTATTTCCAGACAAACTTAAGTCCAGGTGGATGAGCCCATTTGTTGTGACAAAAGTTTATCGTTATAGAGGTGTGGATATTAAAAATTCTAAGACTGATAAAGTGTTTAAAGTGAATGGTCATAGACTGAAACCTTGTTTTGTAAGGAATCAACATAAATTTAACGAAGGAATGATGTTGGGTCAACCAGAATAAGCACTGATTACGTCGAGCTGACGACGTTAAACCAAGCGCTTTGTGGGAGGCAACTCATAGTTATCAGTGTGTTTTGTTTTAAATGTTGTTTGTGTGTAATTAAGAAAATTGGGTAATACTTTTGAGACTTTTATGTGTTAGTATTGATTTTAAGACTTTATTTAGTAACCTAGATAAGTTAGAATGAGAATTTGGACGTTAAGTTGACTGGTGCAAAATCGTGCACTTGCGCTGAAGCACCAATATTCGGCGCTTAAGTGTGACAGTTAAAAAACATGTGCTAAATTAAGATTCTATAAGGTTTAATCGTTAATTGGTTTGTAAAAACATGCAAAGGCAGTTCCAAGACGTGTCTAGGAGTTATTAGAAGGATTTAGGCCTGCAAATAGGAGGGTTTGGTGAAGGAATTTCACCCAAGATCATTTTTAGCCCTAAAAGTGTATGAGAAAGAGAGATTTTGATAACATGTCTCATGGGAGATGGATTTGAAGAAGAATGAAGAGACCATGAGGAAGAGATTCATTAGTCAAAGTGCACAAGAGATGTATAACGGTTTCTTAGCCATTAGTATCGAAGGAATATCAGAAAAGATCAACAAAATTGAGACTATTATGACTTTATTGGAAACCAAGGTAATTGAGATTCATAAGCATCTTAAGCATATTTGATGACAACTGAAAATTTAATTTAGCCATACTAGTTATATAGAGGAAACAGATAAGGAGATGTTACTTAAGAAGAAATGGATTGAAGAAAATAATATCAGAGTTCGTCACCACCGTCCATTTTATCAACTTTATATTCTGATTGCCCCATGAGAGACTAATGAAAGACCAGAGTTTGTCCCCTAAAATGAAGAATGGAATTAAGTTTGATGTCATAGTTTGTTTGTTAGGAATCGTTGTGTTTATGTGTTAGTGTTTAAGTCTTGTTTTTAGTATTTATGCTTTTATGTGTTTAATTGTTAAGTGTCCGTGCTTAGAAAATTTTCTCATCCGAGACTATTTGGAGTGAGAATTAAGTTTATATGTACTTGTAATAGTTTGTGAATGAATATATACATTTATTTATGTGAAAATTTATGAGTTTTTAGCCTCGAATTGAATTGAGTTATATAGAGAATTTTGAGAGAGGAGAGTTAAAGGAGTAGAAGATAGTCATTAAGTGTTATGAAACCATATAGGGGTGGTATACTTAGGCAAATAGTGCATTTAAATTTAAAAATCTCAAAAAATTGTGCGCTGGCGCCTGAGCACCACATCTCTCACTTAAGTATGAGGTAACCTGAGAGGCAAGAGCCTAAGCACTACTTATTCGCGCTTAAGCCCCGGTTCACAAAAACCGGTACGCGAATGATTAAAAGTGAAAATTTAACCCAAAAACTGCCATTTTTCACCCTCCTGTCACCTTCAACCTCTCAAAATTGTGATTTTGGAGAGCTAGGGCACACTATTAAGTGGAGCTTTCTTGGTGGAATTAAGAAAAATTTGCTAGATTCGGATTTCTTAAGGCAAGAGCTTTACTTCTATATAAAAATTTTGGATTTTCACCATGTATTTTGAGTACATTTGGAAGAATTTGAAAATTCACTATTCATGGAGAAAAATGAGGAAAAATCAATGAATATTGTATAAGAAGTGTAGTTTAAGCTTTTTGAAGTTGAGCTTAGTAGTTTAGCCTTGATTTTTGAAGTTATTTTTGGAATTTTATAAAATTGTAGAATGACACCAAAAATGAAGAGAAGTAAAGGAAAGAACCCTTTCGAGTCAAGCAAATTTGTGAGTTCGAAGGCTCAAAATAGGTACAGTGATGCATTACAATCACGAAAGCTTATCCAGGAGTGTTGTCTTAAGACTCCAGGTGGATCTGTAGAAGATCTGATCGTTTACCGACAGTGGGAATGATTCTGTTGTTGCAGTTATTTCTGTTGTTAGGGAGTTCTATGCAAATCTCCTTGAAGCTGAAGAAGATCGAGTCATGGTTCAAGGAAAGTTGGTACCTTTTTCACTAGAGGTAATTGATCCCTGGATACTTAATGCTTATGCACAGTATAACAATAGTTCTGCTGGTACTTTTCACTTTTATTTCATTCTTTTGCAACAAAACCAAAAATTTAATTATAAAGAAAAATAAGAATTTAATTTTTTAATTTATATATATTTATATTGGGATACTACGCATGTATACGTATCACTATCAAGTAATATAAGAATTTTTTATTACGACCCGAATATCGAACCTGCAGGGAAGATTATGCAATATGCACTTTTTAGAAAGTTTTTCTAATTTTAAAAAGATACTTACTTAAACTAAAAATGATTTTTGTAGGAATTTAAAATTTAAATATTTTTGTATTTTTGATATTTTAACGAATAGTAAAAATATAACTAAAGTTTTTGTAGAAGAAAAATATTTAATATGAAAATATCTTTCTTCTTATCATGAATCAGTAATAAGTAAAAGAATACTGTTGTTGAAGTATGCAAATTGTGTTGTGCCAAATAGGAGAAATAATATTCTTTACCATTACTAGAGATGTTATAAAGAACATTGGCTAAAGTTTCAATAGTTCAGAAGACCGACTAGGTATAGAAGATACTAGCTCTCACTCTAAAGTTCCCTCAATTCCCTCCACCGGGGGCTAACATTCTCGTATCAGAACCTAAAATAATAAACCAAGTTGGGGGTTTTAACCTGTCACTTTAAAGTCCTCTAGCTCTACACCCATCAATGAATATTTCCCTATTTATTTGCACTCAATCATATGAATTGCATTCTCATTCATACAACCTCATGTGATTCTTTCCAATTGTTGACTGAGACAATACCAGCCCGGTTCTTACATGTTCTCACAACAAATTTTAAC